>RJWT010024914.1:0-16319 GCA_004365215.1 Cuniculus paca | reverse complement strand
ATCCACATGCTGCTAGACTCACATCTCTCATCATGCACTAAAGTCAAAATGGATCAAAGGTATAAACAGTAGAGCAGAAACAATCAGCTGGAAGACAAAACTGGTAAAACTCTTGAAGACGTAAGTGTAGGCAGACTTCTGAACAAAGCAAGAGATAATACCAAAAATCAACAAATGGAATCACACCAAAAAGCTTCTGTACAAGGGGAAATCACCACCAGTGTGAAGAGACAACCCACAGAATGGGAAAAAAATTTTGCCAGCTATTTCTGAAAGTACTAGTATCTAGAATATATAAAGAATTCAGAGGGTTCCTACCAGCATTCACTGACACGTGTGGCTCACTGTGGCTAAAGTGTACGAAACAATACAGTTTATACTGAACACCCACTCTCTGGGACTCAGACCCCTAGGCTGCCTAATCCCTGGCCCCAACAAAACTCTTGACTGAGCTTCCTGGTTGGCAACATTTGACACTTGCAGAAAAGAGCAGGTGCCAGGGCAACTGAGCACATACATGTGACTTCACTAGAAGATTCTTAGAAGCTTGCAGCTGGGCGCCCCAGGATTTCATCTATATGCCTCTTTCCCTTGCTAATTGTGTTTAGCATCCTTTCTCTGTAGTAAATTAGTAGTCTTCCCAGTAAATTGCTGAACCTTTATGGGTTTTGGGAACCCCAAGACATCACTTGCATCTAATTTTTAAAACTAATTATTAGTCTGTTTCATTAGGTTTGTATCACTAAAAGTACCCTAATAAGTAGTTTATATTTAGCCGTATACCTCTTGTCCCTAACTGGTCACTGATATTTATTTAAGGGATGTAATCAGCTAGCAGATGCAAGTGAAAGGCCTGCCTTCTTCAAGTGTGACATATGAAGTTTAAGTACATTGGCCACACAATATGGCTAAACAAAGTGCACAAAATACGTAAGACAAAATAAAATCGCTTACAAAAATAAACCCCAATACTGCATAACAAGTACTTTTGTCGGAAGATAAAGTTCACTACTTAACCAAAAGTTACATCATTTATTGTTCCTCTGTGTTCACGCTGAAATGACTTGAGACTCAGTTAACTGGAATCTAGCTTAGAGGTTACTGGGCAAACATACTATTTCTCACGTTACTCATTATACTATAACCATTCCTTTTAACAGCTTTTGGAGGGTAAAAGGAAGAACAGATGGCATGCCATATGCCATTAATATACAAAATCATAAGATCCATCACAATTTCAGACACTAAAAAAGTAAAAAAGCACTGGGTGGGCCAGTGCACATCTGTAAGCCCAGCTATACAGGAAGCAGAGACAGGTGGACCAATGAGTCTGATGTGCATCTGGGTGACTCGTGAGACCCATCTCAAAAATATGGGGCTGAGGATGTAGCTCAGTGGTAGGCGAGGCTCTGAGTTCATGTTTAGCCCTTCCCTCCCCAAAACAACAGTAAAAAACAAAAGTATCTGGAACCCAAGAAATATATTAAATAAAAAATGGTTTGTCTAGAACAGTATAGCCAACACAAGCCTGCCTATAAACTTCAGATCACCCAGCGAGAAGAGAGTAAATATTTCTATAGAGCTACAAGGGAAAAAAACCAAGCTTCTGAAAAGCAACAGTTTTCAACATGAGTTGACTATAAGCATTAAAAAGTAAAATAAAAAGACCAAGTCAAAAGAAAAAAGATTCAGTTTGTACTTTTGATAACTAGTCCACAACCAAATGCCAAAAAAAAAGCAACAGATGCCCATACTGTAGTCAACAAATATACATAACCTATGCAATTCAAGGTGTCCAAACCCTTTCATACAAATATGTAATGACTTCTTGAAGAAGTTACCTATTCGTTTCCAGGACCCAGCATAGCACAGCACATGTGTTTTAAAGCAATGTTTGCTCAACGAATTTTTTCACTTTCTCTTCTTTTGTCTGTACCTAATTTTAATGAAAAACCTCAAAGGCCTTATAAGAAGCAGACTTGGGGGAAGCAGATGGTTTGAGCAGTGCGAATTACTCTTTTGATGGCAGCCTGTGGCTTCTTTATTCAATAGTATTCTAAGAGCAAAAAGGCACCAAAAAGGTCAGTAGTTGTTTCCAACTGGGGCAAGGAGGTGAGTCTTTACACCTGAGCCCCGTGTAACAACAGAGTACGACCCACAGCACAACCAACAAGGATTATACCAGGCAAATTCCTGGGCCCACAGCTAGGCACCTGAAATGCCCTATTTGAAGACTGGGGCCCAGCAAGTCTACATAAACAAAACTGAGCTCTCCTGATGAATTTTACAGCCTACACTTAAGCAGTTGAATTCAGCTCAATTAAACACATACCTGGCAAAAATGATACATATCGCCTCTAACGAGATTGCTCGGGCTAAAAACATTTCTTTTCAGTGCACAGAAATTTTCATTCATCTAGTGAGTTTCACCTGTTGATCCAAAGCCATGGCTGGCGGTTGTTTTTAGTTTTATTTTAGAGAAAAGTAATGACAATGCATTAATGTATGCTGAGGACCCTGCGGTTATAAGGATAAGGCCTGGGACACTGAATCACGCAGGCACCGGTGAAAAGCTGGGTAATGAGGTTCTCCACTTAGGACGAGCCAGGTGAAAAACGCCTAGCACCCAAGGTACTGCTGAGTAGGAGCGAAATCAGAGCCTCCGGACTCCCAGGCCCGGACTCCCCGAAAGCACAGGGGCCGCTCCGGTCCTCTCAACCTGCCGGCCAGCGCAGGCTCAGAGCCGCGGCTCCCGGCTCGTTCTGGGACAGCGGAACCCAGCGGCCGCGCGGGCCGCCAACCACAATCGCAGCGGCGCGTCCCGGGGCCCACGTGGCGGCCGCGCTCCTCGCTCCCAGCCCTGGCGCCGCCCGCCGGGTCCCGGCCGGACGTCCGCTCGTCCGCCCCGGCTGAGGGCCCTCGTGCGCGTCTGCGCGGCCCCGGCTCCGCAAGTCCCCGCGCCGCGTCGGCGGTGAGAGCCGCGGTCCCACAGATCCGCGCCCGCGCGGGGAAACCCGCACTCACCCGGTCAGCAGCCGGAGCGGAGCGGAGCGCACGCGGGGGGCAGGGAGAACGCGGCGGGGCGGGCGGGCGGAGGGGGCGTGGCCACGCTCTGCGCCTGCTCTGGCCCCGCCCCGATGGCGCTCCCCGGGGAACCCCCAAGTATCAGTGTGCGATCCCTGCTTTTTTAAGGTTAATAATCTCCGTCTGGGGGCTGCGGAGAAGCGCGCGAACTTGGACGTCTCTTTGCTAACGCCGTCCCTCATTTTTAGGTGAGATTGCACCAGCGGTGCAATGTCCCTATCGGGGGCTCTCAGTTTCTCTAAACCTAAGTTTCTGCGCATCGGTTTCCATAGTATTGGGGAAAACAAAAACAAAAACACCACGTTGGATTGGAATCAGCATTGAAGAGTTATACTACAAACATGTACTAATACAAATAAGTAAATAAATAACCAAATTTAAGAGTGACCAAGACCAAGGTCTTACAAGATTATACTTCTATCTCCTGGAACTCAATATATTTGATCTTCTAAAAGCATATATAACTTCGAAATTATATTTTATTTATATGATAGCAGGAAATGTATTGCTTTAATTCTGAGACCTAGAACAGAACTTTGGACAAAGTGCTACTCTTTTTACAAAATTAATTGAGTTAGTATTCTTATTTTCTTTTTTTGCTCACAGTCTAATTTTTTAAAAAACCCGTTCCAATAGGAGTGTCAATGTTAGATGTTAGGACATTTTTAAATTATATGAATACTCACCCCACTCTTCTACAACAGCCAAGCTCTAGTGGGTGAAAAGATGCCTCGAGATTTTCCAATGAGTTTTTCTTACAGGGATATTTTGTTATTTAACAAGTTATCCATAAACCCTGAAGTACACTTGTTCATGATTCTTATAAAAATAAGATATACTTCTTCAGAGGTGTTTTATGTTCATCTTTGAGTTGTTTTGTTAAAAGGTAAACAAACTCCTATTGAACATGTTTCCTAGGAGGGTAACAGAGTGTATAGATGGATGAGAGAACACAGCATCATGATAGTAAATTAATTTATTTGCCTTTTTAAATTTATCATAATGAACTAAAAATAACCACTTGATGATCTCCAAAGTGGTACTCAAGATCCTGTTTTGAAATCCTATATCCGTTCTACTGTTTTGTTCTGTTTCGTTTTTATTGTTTGGTTTTCTTTCAATGTCTTTAAAATAAAACCAAAAGTAAAAAATAAAAAAAGAACTGATGAATTAGTTTAAATTTTCAAGGAGTAAAAAATAAGGTTTCATAAACTGCTTTAAATACTAAAAGGCCTGGGTCATTATTTAAAAATACTGCTTTTAATAACCCCCCAAAGAAAATTACACAATAATGCTATTTATTTAAAAACGTGCACAAACCTTAGTAAACCAAATGAGATTTTTCACTTTAAAATTTAGAGACAATATATTTAATATTTTTGAACATTTACCATTTTCTAGGCCCTTTTTTGAAGCTTGTACTCAAACTTACTAATGCACATAAACACCTATGAGAAAGATCTGTAATATCCTTTTTTTTTTGCATATGAGGAAAGTGAGGAATCAAAAGACTAAATTTCCAGCCAAAAGTCGCAGATACATAGGAGATAGAGATACGATTTTCATCTAGGCAGTGTGGATTTTGAGACCCACCCTCCATGCTGAGACTTGATCCGAGAGTCTTATGCTTGTCTACCACTGAGCTGTATTCCCATCCCTTGAGCAGTGGTTTTTAACCTCAGTATCATTGGCGTGTTGGTTTAGTCATTTTTTGCATGAAAGGTGAAAGTGTGCATTGTCGAATGTTTAAAAGCATCCCTGGCCCTATTCATGAGTTGCCAGTAGTGCTTGAAGCCCCAGGATAACACCCTAAAATATCTTCACATTAGCAATTTTCTCCTGGAGTACCATGGCTTTTAACCTCACACTGTAGTAAAGGTAAGCAGCGGCAGCACATTCTCAAGGGAAAGTGCTAGGTATGACCCCAAAGGACTTATTAAAAGGAAACAGGTTTTATGACCATTAGCCAATTCAGTCTATATAAAAAGAAGACTAAAAATTTAAAAGAATTTAGGATATAGGGCATTTTGGGGGAATAGAAGATTACTAACATAGTAGAGACTTTAATACCATGTCTCTTCCTTCCCCAGGGCAAGTGACTTCAGTGCCACACGCACAAAAACAAAAACTTGGCAAATCTGCAGGAGGGTGTCTGGTTGGCTGCTTGCCGCACCGTGGGATCTACTGCTCTGCCTTGGTGCTAGTACCATAGATGACGCCAGTGTGATTAGAAAGTTCTTGGATCCCAGAGATAGGGCCCTGAGGATTGGAGGATGGAGTGTTAAACAGAAGCAAATAGCTGCTTCTCTCCCAGAGGATCCTGAGGGAAGCACTAAGGGCACAAACAGCAGGAGGGCACAAAGGCAGAGTGCAGCAGCCTACCCTAACGGTACGGACCCCTTGCATATGCGCTAGGCCAGTGATGCTGAACCTGTTGTTTTCAATGATAGCAAATGACCCGCTGTGGCACATTTGCCATAGGTTCAGCACCACTGCCTGGAATGTTGCTAAAGAAAGTTGTTGGGATTGAATTGTCTGAAAAGTACATTGCCAAAGAGCGTGGGGTAGCAGGTGAGGAAAGCTAAACATTAAGAGGCAGTGAGTCTGCTGGCCCAGACAGGAAAATAGATGTAAGGTGACTAAGGTGAGTCAGAAATCTCAAGGTTAATTTCTGTGCACTTCGATGTGTGGATCTCCAAAAAACAAAACAAAACAAAACAAAGCAAAACAAAACAAAACACAAAAATTTTCATCTGCATCCTTGGAAATCTTCAGCATTTAAACTCTTGCCACCAGGGCTCAAGGGTGGCAGTGTAATTTGTGGGATCCAGCGCAAACTGAAAATATAGAGCACCTTGTTTGAAAAAGGGTCATTAAAGATACTAAAATATAAAAGTATTCCTGTCTTACGCAGCATGTTTCACCATCATGATGGTATTTTGTAGTTGTCAAATGTCATATTTTGCTCTCTGCACTTCATGGGTGAGTACGGATGTTTACAGGCCCCCAGGCCCCTGCAGTGTCACTTGGTGTCCAGGTACATCCACCAGTGCCCACTATGTATTAGCCCACAGCTACAGAAGTGCCCGTCCTGCTGGTCGCTGAGCCTGCACTGCCTCAGCCGTCAGGGGTAGGGGAAGAGGTCTGCTGGACCCACCTATACCATGGCCCACAGCGAACTGACGAACTTCAAGGGGCAGCAAGCTGCCAGTCAGGATACACCGACTCACGCATACGAGTGAGCAAGAGGCTTGCTCAAGCAGGGTCACCCTCCAAACGTCGTGGTGCTGCCAGCGTGGGGCAGAGTTGGTGTCTGTTCTGACTAGCTCTAAATTCTGTGAGATGTTCACACCGTCCAACACTCCCTGCATCTGGGTCTTCTTCCCTCTCAGACACAAAAATCAGCAGTGGGTACTGGGCAGTGTGGGACAGGGAGGTAGAAAAAAAGGATGAACTGTGTGTGTGCCACACCCTGCACATGCTTCTTTGTTCCTTCATTCATGTAACAAAGCAAATGAAAGATTAATTAAAAATTTCAAGGTAGCTACCACAGAGCATTAAATTCCGAAGGGGGGTGCTGGATCGTGGAGCTGTTTGCATCCCGTGAAGCTGGCCATGCTTGACACTGAGGGAACATCAGCAAGCTTAAACACATATCTAAGTTAAATGACTTTTGCCAATTTTTTTCTCAAATCTATCACATTCATTTCCTGCCCTAAACCTGGTGGGGTGGAGGAAGCTGAGGGAGAGGTAGATATTAAGGTGCAGACTGTACCTTTTTCCCTTGGCAGATTCTATAGTCGAGTTGAGGCCTGAGCTGGAGAAAGGGAACAACGAATTTTAATCAAACTAGGATTTATACCTGAAATGAGTACATATTTATATGGTTCCTTAAGTAATTGATTAATGACACAAAATATACCAAAAGCTATAGGATCTGCCTAAGCACATTTGATTGTGATTAGTGAAAAATGAAGCCATTTTCTGTCTATGCCTTTAACCAGTTCAGATTATTCTACATAAAACATGGTTCAACTATGAGCCATGACTCAGACAACATGGTTCAAACAGTGCTCACTAGGAATTCCATACAACTCACAAAATAAAAGACGATGATGGTAATATAATGGCAAAATCAAATAATGTGAATAATTTGAAGTGGGCTAGTTATTTCAGTCTAAAGGGAATGCTGATTATTTGATGACCAATATGTAATTAATTGCTTTGATTACTGAGAGTCACACCATCCTTTGTACAAATGAACAATAATCACATTAGTCTAGGTTAGGACAATATGCAAAATAATCATATATTTTATTCTACTTCAAATACGAATCTTCCCCAAAGACATACACTATCAGGTTTTAAAGAGGTCATTTTGTGACTCAACCATATTTTCAGCTTCTACACCATCTTTCTTTTCCTTTAAGTTTTTTCCTATGTATAATTCACATTATCTTTATAAATCTTTTCTTAGTTACATTTCTCTTGTTGTTGAGACAAAATACCTGACACCCAAAGTGAAGGAAGGAGAGGTTTATTTCTTACAGTTATAGAGGTTTTAGTCCATACTCAGCTGGCTCCAAGGCAGAGTGGCATGGCTGAGGGGCAGCTGTTCATGGCGGCTGCAAGTGGCAAGAGCAAACTGAGCAAAAGAGAAAAACTGGCCCCCGTTCTGACCTTATGTTGTATGTCAGCTCCACTCCTGGGCAGGTGCAGGACTCACACTGCCAATCCCAGCACTAGACAAGGAGTCAATCACAAATGCTAGATTCAGCCACTTCCATGACCACATGAGGCTTCTGGGGGCCATCTATATCAAACCATAGCAATCATATTCAATAGCTAGAGCTCATTGTCATGAAAAAAAATTCCCTTCTGTCTACTTAAGCTGTATATTTGTTCAAAAGCATCCAGCAGCTCATGAGGTTTCTATCTTATTTTTAAAAATTTATTTAAGAGAAAAAACATGAAAAAAAAAGCAAAAGAGACTATAACAAACCCAAAACAATAACAGTGTGTGTTTACAAAACCAGATGATAGGAATTTAGCAATGGTTGTAATATTGCATATTTTTACCTTGAAAATGGTCGCTCAGATTACCAGATATAGACATGTAAAATTGATCTAATCATATGAGTATTAACTGTTCTTTTCCAAGAACTAATACAATTAGTGTAGTCATCTTAGCTATCTTACATATATATATACAAATTTATGTCTTTTTCCTTTTCCCTTCCTTCTTTCCTCCTTTCCCCATTCCAGTTACTTTTCTTCTATCTTATTGATCCATGACTTAATTAAAATGTGACCTCACCCAAGACACAACCTAATTAACAAAATATTTATTTTGGGATAGTGTGATTGCTCCAAAAATTAATCTGGTGTAGGTCTGTGTTTGCAGCACTTCTTTGAAATGTTAACCACTTAAAACAGCTGCATTAATATTCTCTGGTGAAGTAAGAGAAGAATTAAAAGTAGATACTAACTCTTTTTTCTTTCTTAAAATATGTGTTAGCTTTCTGTTGCTGGGACAAAATCCTTGAGAAAATCAACTTATAGGAGGAAATACTCGTTTCGGCTCATGGTTTCAATTCATGATCATTTGCTTCTGATATTTCTGGACATATAGCTGAAAGCCAGGGCAGTGCATAGCTCCTTACTCCATGGCAGCTGGGAAGGAAAGGAAGGAAGGGAGAGAAAATATGAAGAACCAGGTAGAAAGGGGGACCAGGAACAAGATATAGTCCTCAAGGTTATGCCCCCACATCCTGCTCCTTTTGACTAGGCCCTGCATTTAAGTTTCCATCACCTCCCAATAAAGCCATTAAATTTACTCACTGCTGAATTTAGTCTTCATGATGCAATCACCTTCCAGAAATGTTGGTAAACAAGCCCCCAAAACAAAAGGCTTTCTATCCAAACCATAGTAGGATGCCTTGTTGAGTTAGTTTTGGAAATGTTGAAACCTATATGTTACATTTAAAAGACATGGGTTTGAATATCAAACTTTAGAAAACCTTCCATGTTTCTCTGAAAATAAGACCTCTGGAATATAATCAGCCTGAAAACTAGAGATTGAAAAATGCCAGCTCCATACAGCCTATTTTTGCCTTCACTGCCAGTACTATTTTATTCCTCAGTGGCTACTTTGTAAGGCAGATAAAATAAGGATAGGGTGATTAGGGCTGGCACTTTTTTTTTTTTAATGGTATCAGGAATCAAACTCAGGACCTTGTGCTTGCCAGGCAGGCACTTGTGCCGCTAAGCTATATCCCCAGCCTGAGCTGGCAGTTTTGATCTCTGTTTTCAAGACTGATTATTTTCCAGCAAGGTCTTATTTGCAGGGAAAGAGGGTTGTTATTTCACAATAGGAGGTGCATTTTAGAAGATTTGCTAATTACAAATTCTTCTATTTTTGATTGCCTAAAGTAAGGAGTCATCAATTAGCAGCACTTTTAATATAAAGTTTTTGAAGCATTTAAAAAAAAAACTTCTAAAAATACTCTTAAAATTTTTTCTTAGTACATGTTTGGAAGTCATGCAGTTTACAGTCATCTTGGGGAGTGGTTACATGTACATGCTGCAGCTTCTTTTCTTTTTTTGAAATTCCCTTTTTCCAGCCTCTTCCTCTTCCTTTTCCTCATCCTTTTCTTCTTCAGGTTATTCTATCCCCTTTTTCTTACTTCTTGATATTGTTTTAGGTCATATTATGTTTAGGTATTTAATGTTTATATTAATTGAGACTATTAGGTTTCCATACATGGCATATCTTTATTTTTATTTCTCCTTCCCTTTATCCGTACCCCTCACCCTTGTTCCCTTGGACTGCTTCTCTATTGCAAGAGATTCATTCTTTCTCTCACTTTCTATCCATCCTTTATCATTT
This sequence comes from Cuniculus paca, assembly GCA_004365215.1. Lineage (NCBI taxonomy): Eukaryota > Metazoa > Chordata > Mammalia > Rodentia > Cuniculidae > Cuniculus > Cuniculus paca. The sequence continues at coordinate 6,346 of RJWT010024914.1, read as the reverse complement.
TCTTTGTTTGTACTTTGCCTCATTCAAATGAGAGACACTATATGGTATATAAGCTTGTTTGTCTGATTTATTTCACTTAACATTACATTTTCCAGGAGCATCCATTTTCCTACAAATATCTCAAATATGCCATTCTTTATAACTGCGTAGTATTCCATTCTATATAAATACCACATTTTTAAAATCCAATCATCTATTGATGTGAATAAAGTCTGCTTGGGGGATATAACTATTATGAAATGTGCTACAATTAATATTATTATTAATAAAAATATGCATGTATCAATGTAGTAAGCTACTTAAACTCTTTGGGGAAGATACTTAGCAGAGGGATAGCTGGGTCCTATGAAATTTCTAATCTCAGTTCTTGGAGAAATCTCCATAACTATTTCCATAATGGTTGTATTAGTTTGCATTTCCATCAACAGTGCAGGAGAGTTCCTTTTTCACCACAGCCATGCCAGAATTTATTATTGTTGGATTTCCTAATGATTGCCATTCTTTCTAGAGTAAGATGGAATCTTAGCATTGTTCTAATTTGCATTTTTTTAATGGTCAGAGACGTTGAACATTTTTTCATGTATTTGTTGACCATTTGTCTTTCTTCCTCTGGGAAATGTCTATTCATTTCTCTTGCCCATTTCTGGACTGGGTCTTAATTTTAGATGGTTTAATTTCTTTCTTTATTTTTCATTTTGAATTCTTTGCATATTCTAGATATTAGTCCTCTGAGGAGTAGGTGGCAAAGTTCTTTTCCCATTCTGCGGTTGACTCTTCATTCTACTGATTGATTCTTTTGCCCCATACAGAAACTTTATAGTCAGATATGGTTAATCCCCCACCCCTTTTGAGACAAGGTCTTGCTGCGTAGTTCAAGCTACCCTTGAGTTCACTAGGTAGCCCAGGCTGGCCTTGAACTCAGGGCAGTCTACCTGCCTCAATCTCCTGAGTGCTGGGATTACAGATATGCTCCACCATGCCTAGAAGATATAATCTCATTTGTTGATTCTTGCTGTTATTTCTTGTGCAATTGAGGTTCCTGTCAGAAAATCCTTTTCTCTACTAGGGTCTTTAAGTGTTTTACCTTTTTATCTCCCAGAAGGTTTAATGTTTCTACCCTAATGTTTAGATCTTTGATCCATTTTTATTTTAATTTAGTATATGGTGAGAGATAAGTGTCATTTCATTCTTCTGCAAACAGATAACAAATTTTCTCAACATCACTTGTTGAATAGGCTATCTTTCCTCCAACATATGCTTTTGGTCCCTTTGTCAAAAATCAAATAGCTGAATGTGTCTGTGGATGTTTCCGTATCCTCTATTCTGTTTCATTGATCCACATATCTATTTTTGTTACAGTACCATGCCAGTTTTTATCACTTTTGCTTTGTAGCGTAGTTCGAAATCAGGTATTGCTGTGCAGTCTGCAGGGAAAAATGAACTAAAAATAAAAATGTTTCTTCTCATAGTAATCTATTTTCCAGAACATTTGAAAAGGTCACATAGTTTGATATGGCAGTTTCCAATGGCAAACAGGGATTCTTATAAAGAAAGTGAATGCTGAAATTTGAATATGGCTAGAAATTTTATTTGTTTCTAAAATAATTTTACTTCTAAATATTCTTTATTTACTAATAATGGTCACTCAGGGTTGCTACAATTTAAGCACTAAAATTAGTAAATGAGAGTATGTATAGAAAATTGTTCATTAGAAAAAATAAGTTATGCAAAGAAAACCTCTAAGAATATATATTAAAATAGTAACTTTAATTTTAGGTAGATTAGTATTTTTAATTTTTTTAAAATAATGGAACAATTTTTTTAATCCAAATAAAAACAATAAAATAAAGTTAAAAGATGTTTTTTCATAGGTTTTCTAGTTCAGTATTTATAAAACAGCCCGTTTCTATATTTAGGCAGTTTGTGAACTGGCTGGCTTCTTAATCTGAGAAAGCAGATTATTTTCTGAAATCCTCAAATTTTATCCAGGCTTATCCCTCAGTGAACAATCATGTCCAGTTTGTTCAGGATTGTGAGCAGTAAATGAAGTGAAAGTCAAGATGAGATAACTATTATATTCTGATGGTCCCTTATTTATTTCCCAGGTAACTATGGTTTCATTCTTCTTGGAATAAAAACCAAACTAGAAATCTTGTTGTTCCCTTGTAGAAATTAAGTTAACAGGAACGGATCTGTCTTCACAAGTTGCCAATATGAAGAGAAGTGGCTAAAATCCTAATGCTCATTATGAATGCTCCAATAATTCCCTAGATAGTAACCATATTTTATTTCTGTGTTAGACATTAATTACTGAAAAATGCAATGCCTCTATTTCTAGATATTAACAAACATTACATGTGACTGTCCAACAAGTGCACATGAAGGGTGCTTCAAGAGGAATGCCAAGTGTGTGTGTGGAGGGTGACAGAAGCCATCCTCCTAGGCTAGACTGCCAAATGTGTCCAGTGATGCTTTAAAGGAGTGACATGCATATACCAAGGGGAACCATTAGACATCCCAAATGCTACCGTTTAAATATATGAAAAACAGCAATATCTGAGGGAGCAGAGAACTGGAGGAAAGGAGCAGTGTAGATTTGGTCTGTTTGAGGTTGACTTCTATTTTTCACATCAGTTATTTACACAGATTGTAAAAGTTAGAAACCTAATCAAAATGTACTAATTTGCTAAATAATAGCTATAAATTTCTGGCTACTTAAGACCTTAATAATTTGTGCTATATTTTGAAAATATAATCCTACAAAATACTATCTCTATTAAATCAAGCTTAAAATCATCAGTTTTTAAAATTTATTTACAATCTATCTACAATAAGTGGGAAAAGGTTTAAATAAATTGTATTAGCTCAATATTGGATCATATCCTAGAAAAACACAATCTTTGGAAAGTTTTAAAAGAATTGAAGAATTCATTTTAAGAACTAGAATGATGTATTCCAGCATTAGCTTGCCTGTGAAGAAAATCAAAATAGAAAAATAATTTTCCTTTAATGTTTGCACAGAGAAAGAAAACAACTTTCTAGAATTGCTTGAATATGAATTACCCTATGTAATTCATAACAAAGATGAAAAACCAGTATGAAAGGTAAACAAGTAAGTTGTTTGTTTCTTCTCCAGCACAAAATAAATCAAATCTTCAGTTTACTTTATGGTAAAATAAAAGGAAATACATCTAAAGTAATATACCATTTAATTTATTTCTCTTAATTCTAGTTATAAAAGCAGGAAATGGAAATTTTCATACTTCCTGTCAAGTTTTAATTGTGTCTTTTTTACAAAACACCCAACACAAAACTATGCAAACTAGCAGTTGCAAAATAAATGCTGATCATTTGAGGGATTTCTACTTAAACATTTATTTAATACCTACTTGACCTGAGTTACTTGGTTCAAAGTTACTAGAGATTACCATGGGATGTGCAAATATCAATCAATTTTTTCACTCAATACAATATTCAATGGCATCTTCAGTTGTTTAAAAGTTGAGAGTCAACATTCCTTTGTGGATGTTTTTTTCTTCCTTTTGGTAAACCCATTCCAGAATTTACACAGAATAGTGTATACGCCTCTGTGTTAACACCCTTCATATTGATTTATCAGCCTGTTCACTATTCCTGGTAAGCTGTGTACTCAAGGATGGAAGGAATGGAATTTTTCATATTCATTTTTCAGTATATAACACCTACTACAGTTTCTGGTACATGTAGGTGACCAATAATCATTTGATGAATAAAATAATTACTTAAATACCCATAAAAACCTTCAAAAACTATCACTCATCTCAAATATACTAGATGGTGTTGTTGATGATTGAAGTGTGACTTCATACATATTAAGAGAGAAGACTGAGTAAAGTTTAGATGTTTTCCCTTCTTGGCCTAAATAATACATGAAACTTAAAACTTCAATAAAAGGTTTGATTGGAGAAAGGAGCCCCTCATAAGACTCTCAGCAATGAGGATGGCATCACCTTGATGTAAATGTTCTTCTCTACAGAATGTAAACTTGCTAGGTAGTCTGACACTAAAAAATTAATTAATCTTGAATTCATGGCATAGTCCAATTTTATTTCCCAGTTAAATAAAGAATATTTTCATTAAGAGACAAGAAGGGCCCAGATGAAGTAGTTAAAAAACTCTTCCATAAGGAAAAAAATTTTTCTCCATAATACACATTCCCGTAACTCTTATTTATGGAGGCAAATTCTCCTAGGACTTTGAACACTTTCCTAGATTTAAATCAGTGAGCGCTCAAGTCTCCTTTAGGCCAAGAGATGTGACTAGGCTCCCCAAGTTCAATCTGTACTATATAATTTATATTCAAGGGTTTATAAATAAAAATAATGTGATTTCAATGCAACTTTTATTCATTAGGAATTTTTCTTCAGGCTAGGGGATGTGGCTCAGAGACAGTGCAAATGCATGTGCTGCATTTGATGCCCATACTGGAAAGGAGAGAGAGAGAGAGCCTTTTCATAGATATATACCCCAGTAAAACAAATTAAAGATTATGTACACAATGGGAAATAAAATTCTAGAATAGGTATCAATGACATGGTTTTTTTCCAAGATGATTCTACCAATGTTTCCTCCCAGGGATTTTCTTTTTATCTGAGATGAATCTGTGCTGGGGCTGCCTGTGGCTTTTCCTCTCATCGAGTCCTCATCAGAGTGGAGAGAAAAGGAAGTCTGGTCCATGTCAGTCTCGTCATCATGGTAACAACCATCGAAGGCCATGGCCTGAACTGCATCAATGTGGTACATTCCAGAAATCTGTCAAAGAAACTTTATTTAAAAGCAACTCAAAAATGTAGTTTTATTACAATAAAATATAAATCATTTAAAAACTAGTTTTTATAAATGCTAAAAATGTGTTGCTTCTTATTAGAATTGTGGTTTTGATTTGGTATGTGATTAAAACTCACTTTAATAATAAATAGAAACACCATCTTATGGATCTTGATCTAGTAAGAAATTTTATATGTATTTCCATAAAGGTATTTGAGCATCATAAAAGTAAAGGTTATGCAATTATAAAGTCAGTGATTTCTAATTGAGTCCTACTCTGACAGACTGTTGTAGTGTATGCATGCTACCGTCTTTATTTCTGTGTAGTATGAATTGTGTGCCATAAGTTTGTCAGTTGAACTTGAATATAAGTGACTGGAATGTCAATATAAGCCAACTGGCTTTGCTTTTCAATTTACTTTTTCTCCTTAGGGAGAACATAGCAGTATGCCCAGTCAGTGTGGGTTTTTTGCTCAAAAACAGAATAATTGCATCTAGGAACCTACGTATGCTTGAGTTATGGATTGGTGAGGGAATGATTTTAGCTGTTCTTTAATAATGCAAATAAGCCAGGTCTTAGTTTTGCTTAAAATTATCTATAAAGTATGCTAACATAGTCCAATTAAACACAATTTACTTATTTTTCAGAAGGAGAAAATTGCCAGTGCTTTCTGGCTCCAGTGCTTTCTGGCTCCAGTGCTTTCTGGCTCCAGTGCTTGATTGAATCTAAACCAAAATTTTTGTTTCAGGTTTTACTCAGGGGAGATTGAAGTTCTTACTGGTATAGAGCAGTTTCTAGGAACCAGTTGTTAGTAATTGCTATTTGTGAAAACAAAATCACTTCTTGATCTATGGGGAAGTTGAAAAGTGAACAAACATGAAGAGGGTACTCTAGATGAAATTATCCAGAATTCAAATTGGAGGCTGCAGAGTAAATTCTGTCGACACATGTATTTGGATTATAGCAATTTAAAAATTTAATATTTTACTGAATTCAAAAGACATGGAGACTATTTTGTGCAGTCAGTCAACTAACCAGGAATCCATGTGTTGGTGTACATTGTCCTTTTATTTAATTGCAGAGAGTTTTCATAATAAAATGAAAATAGACAAAATCAAATGCAGAGATCAAGGTGAGTAACTTGAGGTAATCAATAATATTACTAACATGTTCAACTTTGGATCTGACACTGGAAAAAGTATGCACAGTCTTGTTAATTGGTTTCCCTAGACACCCAGAACACTGCTGAGCCATCCTCCATCCATCCACTATTTTTATCGGAATAAAAATGTCAGTGCATTAAAAGAAAAAAAAATCTCTGAAGAACAAGGGTAGAGTTTTTATTCTCCATTACGATAATTTAGAATTATCTATTTAATTGTTTAAAGTTTCCAGCCTACCAGTTACCAAAGGGCTGTAAGTTTTTACAGGTTTATGTCAGCTGTCCAACAGAAACAGCTTTAGAACTGGTCTTCGATTTTTCATTTCAGACCATATATTAGCACATTGATAAGGTATATTTTGTCTGATCTATAGATC
>RJWT010024913.1:0-16305 GCA_004365215.1 Cuniculus paca | reverse complement strand
ATGGACCAGAGTCACAAGGGTGAATTTTGTGTTGTCTCCATAGCATAACAAACTAAAGGTGTTAGTGGGATCCAAAATGCACAATACATATTGGGAAAGTCAAAGGGGAGGAATTATCTAAAAAGGGAAAGAAATGACCACTATTAATCTATTATCATGATTTGAAATTTAGATTGTATTCATTGTTCTGATTAGTTTCTTTTCATTCCGATTTGTCTGATTTTATTATACTTGATAGCATAGACAGCTATTTTAAAGATAAAATATATAATTGCAGCCATCGAGGATGTCCAGTTATCTTCTTTAGAAACCCTGTATGGCTTTCATTGTTTGTTTTGATTGATTTTACTCTATTATATATGGTTTGATTATAATATGTCTGAAGGTGTAGGCAACTAATCTGAAGATAGCAACTATTATGGTAACCAATGCTGTTTTGCTAATATCTTGAAATTCTGTATTGCTTACATTGTTTTGCTTTGTTTGTTTTGTTTCTACTGTTTTAGTTTGTTGTATTTTTTTTTTGATTTTACTTATCCCTGATCATATGGGTAGGTATACTGCAGATAACAAGAGGCATTATGGTAACCTTACTGATTGCTTTTTACCCTGTTTAAAAGTCATGTACCATGTTCATTGCTTTGTTTTGATTGACTTTACTCTGTTTTATTTTGTTTGATTGTATTCTTTTCAAAATAAAAAAAAAGAGGTTAATTTGATTTTCGATTGAATGTGGAACAGAATATGATAATTACTGGATTCATTACAAGAAGTGCTAATTCACCAAGTACAGGCAGTCCCGATTCTCTTGTATGTCATATTCTGACTTATTCGGAGAGTTTTGAAGTAAGAGAAAGCAATGACTTAGACACTGTATGAAAGTGTGTGTATATGTTTGTCTGTTTTAGCTTGGTTTTAAAAATTAAAGTCCCTGTTGTTTGGTGTTTTACTTCATAAACTGCCCCTATGGGGAACTTTTTAGTCCTGACTCACTTTCCCCCTAAAATACTTGCATACTTGAAAGCCTTGGGATGACCTTGCCGGAATAAGTAAGTGTTTGGGAATAGATTGAGCAATTTCACTTATATGCCATATTATCCGATAGGGGATGCCTGATCGTTTAACTATAGATTATTGAGCTTCTCCTTGGTCATTAAAAACAGAAGGTTGCTGGATGTTCCTTATTAGACATTTGGTATTCAGTGGTTCCAGGCCCCTTAGCATAACAGTTAAAACACTTACTTTTCTTATTAACTGAGAAGCTAAGTATGTACATACCTGTTCTTTTCCCTTTTTCCTTTATTAGAATCATTTTTGATAACTTAGTCTGAATATGTTTTTGAAGTTTCAAGCCTTGGGGTTATTGTAATATTGTTTGGAGTTTGATTTGTTAAAAATCTGTGATACGTGCCTGAATATGTTTAATTTTACCATCCTTGATTGTTGTTGACTCTTAAGATATTACAGTCAGTTTTTGTTCATGTTACTTGTATGTCTTATCGGTTTTTTTCCTTTTGATGATCAGAATTAAGACTTTTTCTTTTCAATCTGACTTTTATTGCCCCCATCACGACATGCAGGGTGTGTAGACAGAAGCTTTGAATTCATTATCTGTATGAAAAGATAAACACTAATAATTCATGTGATCTAAAATGGGCAAAAGCAAAAGACTAGCGTCCCTTTAAGAGGAAAAACTTCAGACCTATGAAAAGGACAGCAATACTAATACAAAAAAATTGTATTTACTTAGAAGCATTCAGAATGTCAACTAAACAGCTACACCTGTTTTTTTTTTTTTTTTTTTGCAATTACAGAGTGGTGTTCAGTTAACAGAACAATTATTTCATATAAGCTGCATCAGAGACAACTGAAGATGAAAAATTACCATCCCCATATATAACTAATTTGTGCTGTGCACCAGCAAGAACCTGCTTTAAATTTCCATGCCAATTTACAATCCCCGTACTGTACCAGGCAAGGTTAGTGGCTATTGAAAATACCACCAGGACAGGGCTATCTAAAGACACATTCGATAGTGTGTTAACTATACAAAAAAAGATACTGTACATTTTAAAAACAAATCTTACACAGCCACACATTTCAGTTTTTTTCTTCAAAAGGAATGAGTTGTGTACAGGGGGGTTAAATGCTTTATAGACAAGGGAAAAAAACTGTGCTAGAACCAACTTACTCATCATCATTTTCTTCATCCTCATCTTCATCTTCATTTTCCTCCTCTTCCTTCTCGTCTTCCTCATCTTCTTCCTTTTCCTTCTTTTTCTTGCTTTTATCAGCCTTGACAACTCCCTTTTTTGCTACATCAGGCTCTCCTTTAGCTTGATAGGCAGTGATGTCCTTTTCGTACTTTTCCTTCAGTTTAGCAGCCTTTTTTTTTTTGTAAGGCTGCGTGTCATCTGCTGCAGTATTATTCCACATTTCTCCCAGATTCTTTGCAGCGTCACTGATGGAGAGGCCAGGATGTTCTCCTTTGATTTTTGGACAGAACAGAACAGAACAAGAAGAAAGCTGAAGGAGGCTTGGGCGCATTGGGATCCTTGAACTTCTTTTTTGTTTCTCCCTTAGGAGGAATGTAAGTTTTCATTTCTCTCTCATAATGATCCTTGTCCACCTTTGCCATGTCTTCAGATTTTCCTTTCTCTTTAGCAAACATGGGCTTCCACCTCTCTGAGCACTTAGAAAACTCTGAGAAGTTCATGGAAGCATCTGGGTGCTTTTTCTGCTGCTCCTCTCAGCAAGTTTGCACAAAGAATCCATATGATGATATTTTGCCTCTCGGCTTCTTAGGATCTTCTTTGCCCACGTTTACTTGATTTCCTCATCGAGGCACAGAGTCACCCAGTGCCCGTCAGGCTCTCACTTGCTTCTGTGCTGTCTCTGTGGAGCTCAATGTACTACAATGGCTGGATCTAGAATTAAGTCTTTAGTTGTAGACCCTTGTTACTTCCTGAGTCATCCTTGAGATGAAATGTGATCACAGTCTCCCTCTATTTTTTATATGAAGCAGAATAAGCCTTCTAGAGGAGGGACTTCATTTGTTATTTCTGTGATCCTTTCTTTATCCTCCTCTCTTTTTATTAGTTTTCCAACTTTTTAAAAATTATCCTCCTCTGTTTTTTCTGCCATTGGATTATTTTGAAGCAAACTCCAGATGTACTGTTTTACCCATAATTACTTGAATGTTTAGTCTCTTCTATTTATTAATGATAGTTATGTTCTATAAAATTTTTGGAAATACTGAATTAGCAAACACTGAGCCATTACTTCTAGGGGAAATCAAGGGTTAGGATCTTGTGAGCCTTTGGTCACAACAGTTTTGTCAACAGATCAACACTTAACCATGTTTTATGTGTGTTCCTGTTAAAGATACCTTATTTAGTATTTATTGTTGATCGACTAACATTGAACTCATGGCCAATAGCACTATAACTCAGATTTAACTAAGTTTATGTGACACACTATTCCCTATGGTACAAAACAGCCTTCCTTCATTTAGGAACAATTGACAGCTGTTCAGTAATGATCCTTTTAAATATCAACAAAAAATACAGAAATGTGTAAAATTTGGTATTGCATAGATCATAAAAAGGACACAAGTGTTTGTAGTATGACAGTTGTTACAAGAAGGTAGTGTCACCTTATTTGACAGACTGGGAACAGATAAATAAGGTGACTCAAATTTTTTGCCAGTTTGTGCATGCTTGCAGATGACTGAAAATACTGATTTTAGTATTACAAATAAATTTTAGTGCAGGAAAGTTCATAAACTCTGAATTTGTGAATGAGGATCAAATATCTCTAAAAGGACTTCTAAAAAACATAATGATATTTTCATACTTAGAACTCTATTTTCTATTTTGGTTAAATGCTGTGGATGGTCATATTTTCTGATTCTTTGCATGCTTTATAGTTTTTTCTTGAAAAGTAGAAATTTTAGATTTTATAGTAAATATGGTTACTAGTCTCCTCCTCCATACCCACACCTAGGTTTGTTGTTATTTCTTTGTTTATTTGCTGTGTTTTAGTGAAGTCTGTTTTGTCTTCTTAATGTGTTGAGTCTGATGTTACTCTTAAGGCGAATTTGGGTGTGCCCACAGTTACCTTGGCATGACAGTATTTTTGGCAGGGCTCTCATTGACTGCACTCAGCTGTTAAATTCCTCTAATTGCCTATGACTTTTTACTCAAATATTTCAGTGGTGCCTTAAGGCATAAGTTGTTCTATAAACCAACATACTCAGTTTGTGGCTCTTTTGATATTTCACAGTGTTGGACATTTTTACAATCTGGGAGAGGCTGTTTCCCTGTCTTTTAGAAACTAGCAGGACTGTGGTTTAGCCCAGTGTTGGTGAACCTTTTAGAGCTTTCCATGATACTAACAGCTTGCTGTGGCACTTGTGCCATTGGCTTGCAACTATTGGAACAACTTTAGTCTATATGTTGAACTCTTTCTGTTTGTCTTTAACCATAACCCTCATTGTTCTTGAGAGTGTCCTTACCTGTGAACTTCTCTAATGTGTTGTAAATCAAGTCAGTTTGAGAAGAGATTATGAACTATTTCTCATTCTGTTTTTTCCTACAGGAAAAAAAAAATCTCTGAGTTAGGCCATTGAGCTTGTTGTGGGGACAATATGAGAGTAACACTCTTGATTGGGACTCACTGATCTATGGAAGGGAGACAATACCCTGAGGTTTGCCTCCACTTTTGTGGAACCATTTTGTCACAAGTGGGAATAAAGACTTGTAGGTCTCAATATGCTGTGCCCAAAGTAGAGACTATTCCATGAGACTCTTCCTCCTTTCAGCTGCATTTGAATTACACCTGACCTCAATGACAGTCATCTGTAACAGGATGTGATATTCTGATACACTTTTTACCTGGGAAGAAAGCCCGACATGGTGAGCTGGCAGAAACATGCAGAGAGGGAGTCTTTTGTTCTTGGCTACAGTTCTCTGGAGTAAAGTCTCTCTCCTCTTGAGCTGGAAGTGTGCAAGGGGGGAGTTGTCTTGGTTCAGATACCATAGACACTTGCCTTTTTTAGAGAATTTTCCTAGGTTTTCTTAAATAGACATTTTTCTTTATGAGTTTGTCCTTAGGATCATTTCCAGAGGATTGAGGTAGTTATTGATATTATTATTTTATAGTTTTCACCAGTTTTATTGAGGATCAAATTGGGGAACTTTTTACACTGTCATTCTCAAAGTTTATTTCTTAGTGTTTGGGCAGTTGTTATCCAGAAATAGAAAACTTAAACAATAGATCAGAAGAGACATGTAACTGCAGTTGTGATAAGTACTACCAAATCACCTGCTTAATAAATTATCCCAATTTATATTTCCACCAGCAATGTAAGCAGGTACCTGCTTTCCCCACAAACTGGACATCACATTAGCTTTAAACTTTTGTTAATTTTGAAATGTAAAAAGTAATATCCTGAAATAGTTTTCACTTGCATTTCTCTTATTTTGTATGAATGAGGTCTGAGTCATTTTATATTATTCTCTATGGACATTTTCTTTTATATATCTTTCTGTATTCATTGCTTTTGGCATTTCTAATTCTTGTAGTCCTCTTGAAACTCAGTATATGTATATTTATAGAACTTACTGGAATTTCTTTATTTTGTTACCTAACTTTCTCACTATCACAAACAGGCTGTTTTCTTCTTTTTCTCTAAATTTCACATTTTGAGGGGGTAATATCTGATACATTTTGGTTTCTTTGTGAACAGGAAATCAATTCCCAAGTTAAGTCACTTTCTCTTTTGCAGTGTCATTCAAATGCAATAATTCCTTCATGGCCTTAACTTCCAAATCCTCTGTCTTGGCTCTTAGTATCTTAGCTCTGAACATCGTATTGATTTCTTTTTCAAAATCAGTTCTGTTTTACATCTTTTCTTTGAGACAAAGCAAGATATAAGAGACCAAAGAAAATAACTGATAAAATTCAGTCTATAGGTAGCCAGTGGAAACTCTGGGACTTTCTTAATGTCTATCTAGAGAAAACTTGTAGCTGTTAGGCATGGATCTGTAGTGAATACCAAAGTTACTAAGAAAGTAGACTGAGATTTGGATATGCATGAGATTTGGATAACATGAAAATACTTAAAAGAGGAATCTGTATTACCTTTGTAAATTCAAAAGGTATCAGTTGAGTGTAATCTGATTGTCAAGGAACAGAGAAAGAGATAGCTCTGTACTTAGCTATAAAAGAGTACTGGCTAGTGGGAAGGACATTTATAGAAAGAGAAAACTTTTAATAGAAATTAATAAGTATTATAAGGATATTTATATGTAATTATTTTTCTTTGACCTCTGGGTAATGATGTAAAAATATTCCAATTCTATTTTAGTAATTAGAAATCTATTACTAAAAAAGATTTGATTTTTCTACTAGAATATCACATGCATAGGAAAAGGTTTGAATATATTTTCTTTATGAATTTATTTATAGGGTATACTATTTTCTTGTGATTTTCAGATACCTGAATGTATTTTTTTTGAGTTTTATGAACCATAGCTGCCAAAAGCACATTTTGGATGTATCATTTGTGTATTAGCTCTACAAATTCACTTTTCTTGCTATTACATATAAAGTCTCATTTCCTATTACTAACGTTAAGGAGTTACAACCATTATATTTTAACTTAGAGTGCATAAGAGAAAACTGTAAGAGATGGTAGTAATAAACATGGAAGAAACCATATGGAGTTTCATAGAATATCAATATATTAGGAAGCATAGAATCTTGAATTGTTCGTCTTTATATCGACAACCCTTGATACTTTTTGGTTTCTCTGTGGACAGAAAATCAATTTCCAAGATCAGTCACTTCCTCTTTTGCAGTGTCACTCAAATTCAGTAATTCCTTCATGTCCTTAACTTCTAAATCCTCTATCTTGGCTCTTAATATCTTAGCTCAGAACATCATATTGATTTCTTTTTCAAAATCAGTTGTTTTGTATCTTTTCTTTGAGACAAAGCAAAGTGCCAATGTGTACCAATATTGGACATCTTTGTGTTAAATACAAACTTTATCTTGACTTTTAAAATTAACAATATAGCATTTTATCTGTTAACATATTTTGAGTCTGGAGAAGAACCATGGAAACTGCTATTGTTTTGCCTATAAAAATTGTATTTTGTGGACTTCCTCAACAATGTGCTGTCCTGCATTTTGTGTAACTCTGATTTAAGGTATTGCAACTAGTGATCATTCTATTGTGATAAAGAATCCCAGAAAGTGAATTACTTTGTTTGCTGCTGCTAATCTATCTAGAGTTGGATGGGTAATTGTTTATTAATCATTTTTATTTTTGAAACAATTGCTGCAGTTGTTCTATCTTCTTCTATATTGCTTTTTTTTCTTTTCTAGCTACTTAACATGTATTAGGGTAGTGATTTGACTATGGTCTCTCTGAAGACGTTTTTTGATGAATAAATGTAAGGATCATGTGCCAAGCCGCAAATCAGCCTTGTGTTATTTTTTGAGGACAACTTAATACTTATCTTGCATTATTTTGTGACCAACCAGTAACAAGTAATTCACAGTCCAACATTTTGAATGTTTCTATACTTCCTTATGTATCACCTTCACCAGAGATACTCTTAAGCTTTGTGGGCAGAAGACAGTAAAGTATGAGGGGAACTAAAATATGGTCTTTAAGGGATCACCAAAAGTTCTTGAGGCCAACATTAAGTGTGTGATTGAGGGAAAGATACATTGTATAGGTGCTATAAAATATAAAGTTTTTCAAATAATAAAAATTATTTGAAACAGATTCCTGAGCAGTATCTGAAACATGGATTCAAACTTTTTTTACTTTATTGATGGAGGAATTTATAGATGAGTTTTATATACTTATGAACTTTAGGTCTCTTTGAAGTGTATAGCTAATTCTTTCTGCATCTGGATGTTTCACTGAATTGTTGCATTTGCATTACTTGTTAATTCGGATGGAGGGAGATGAGTTGGTGGGCACGATGGCCCAGGATCATAGGACACAGAACAGTTACCATAAATCATTCAACCCAAGCATTTCTTTTTAAAACAATATTTTATTAGTACATTTTTGCCATACGTAATGATTACATTCATCGTGGGGAATTTGTACCTGTACATAATATACCTTAATTCTTTGTTTTCCCCATTCCACTCCCTTCTCTTCAACCATTTTTGCCTCCCCATTCAAAGTTTTGTTTCTGTTTTTCTCCTTCCATTCTCTCTTTTTAAAAAATCCCCTTTACGTTCTCTTCTCTCTCCCCTCTCCTTTGTCCTTTTCCCATTCGAACAAGTTTTTCCTACATCCCAGTATCTGTCCTCCATTTTGCTCCTTATTTACCCTTTGGGTCTCTCACATAAGAGAAATAATTTGATATTAAAACTTGCATGTCTGATTAATTTCACTTAAGATTGTGGTCTTGAGATGCATTCGTTTATGTAAATGTCTCAAGTTTATTCTTTATGGCAGAGTACTATATCATTGTGTATGAATACCACATTTTCTTTAACCATTTATACAATTGATGAGCAAATTGTCTCTTTCTGAGATTTAACTATTATGACTTTGCTGGTATAAACATGGGTATGCATATATTACTGTGGTAAAATGTTTTTAACTCTTTTGGGAAGATACCTATAATGGAATAGCTGGGTCAAATGGACCCTCTAGTTTTACATGTTTGAGGACTGTCCATAGTGATTGTACCAATTACATTCCCGTCATCAAAGGGTTTCTTTTTCCCCACCACCTTACCAGCATTTGTTATGGTTGATTTCCTGATAATACACATTCTTGCTAGAGTGAGAGAGAATTTCAGAATGTTTTAGTTTACCTTTCTCAAATGGCTAGTGATGTTGGACATTTATTTCAGATATTTACTTGCTGCTTGTACTTAAACTGTGAGAAATACGTATTCATTTTAGATGCCCAGGTTTGAATTGGGTCTTTAAATTTGAGAGTCTGTTTTGTTTTGTTTTGTTTTTTGAGTCCTTTATATATTCTAGATGTTATTCCTTATATCGGAAGTAGCTTGTAAACTTTCTTCCTATTCTGTGGGTTGTCTCTTCACTCTGTTGGTAATATTTTTTGCTGTACAAAAGCTGTTTAATTTGATGTGATCCCAATTTTTGATTCGTTATAGTATTTCCTTGCAATTAGAGTTTGTTCATAAGGTCTTTGGCTATACCTATGTCTTCAAAAGTTTTACCTGTTTTCTGTTCCGGCAGATTAAGTCTCTGTTTTACTGTTTACTAGATCTTTGATCCATTTCAATTTTAGTTTACTGCATGGTGAAACATATGGGACTAGGGTTAATCTTTGGCACATGGAAAGTCAGTTTTCCCAGTATTATTTATTAAAGAGGCTGTGTAACTTCTTCCTTTCCTATCCATATTCCTTTTATTTCTTTCTGTTGTCTAATTGCTCCAGCTAAGTTGCAGAACTGTGTTGAATAGGAATGATGATAGTGGACATCCTTGTCTTGTTCCTGATTTCAGAGTGAAAGCTTTCAGTTTTGACCATTTTGTATGATATTGACTGTTGGTTTGTCATAGATGGCCTTTATCAGATTGGGGTAAAGACCTTCTATTCCAATTTTCTTTATGGTGTTCATCACAGATGGGTATTGGATTTTACCAGATGCTTTTTCTGCATCTATTGAGATGATGATTTGTTCTTTTTCCTTGGTTCTTTCCTTTTTCCTTGTAATATACCTTTGCGGTATATAACATTTATTAATTTGCATATGTTGAACCATCCCTGATCTTTGGGATGAATTGTACTTGGTCGTGGTGCATAATCTTTTTAATGAGTTGCTGCATTCTGTTGTCAGTATCTTATTGAGGATTTTTGCATATGTTCATCAGGGAGATTGGTCTATAGTTCTCTTTTTAGGTTGTGTCCTTCCCTGGTTTTGGTATCACGGTAATGCTTGATACCAAGAAGGAGTTTGGGAATATTGCTTTCCTTTCAATTTTATTAAAGAGTTTCAGGAGTAGTGACATTAGATCTTCTTTAAAGTTCTTATAGAATTCAGCCATGAATCTGTCAGGACCTATTTTTATTTATTGGTAGTTTTGTTATTTCTTCAGTTTCATTGACTGATACTGGATTATTTAGAATTTTTATATCTTCTTGATTCAGCTTTGGTAATTCATATGTATCAGGAATCTATCCATTTCTTATGGGTTTTCCAGCTTTTCAGAGTTCAGGTTCTCACAAAGTAGGTAATCTTCTAGGTTTCTGCAGGATCTATTGTGATTTTGCCCTTTTCTTTCCTTATTGCCTGAATTTGAGTTTTTTCTTTTCTTGTTTTAAGGTTGGTTAGGGGTTTGTGTGTTTTGTTTAATCTTCCAAAGAACCAACTCTTTGATTCATTGATTCTTTGTATTATTTTCTTAGTCTTAATTGCATTAACTTCTGTTCTGATCTTTAGAATTTCTTCCCTTTTATAACCTTTGTGTTTAACTTGCTCTTCTTTTTCTAGACCCTTGAGATTCAACATTAGGCTATTTATTTGAGCTCACTCTTTGTTTCTGATGTGATAATTAACCACTATAAACTTCCTCATAGGACTGTTTTCATTGTGTCCCTGTAAGTTCTGGTATGTTGTACTGGCATTATCATGTAATTATAGAAACTGTCTAATTTCTTCTTTAATTTTATCTGTAACCTATTGGTTGTTCAGGAGGGTATTATTTAATTTCCATGTGTTTATGTAGTTTTTGTGGTTTCTTTTACCATTTATTTCCAATTTAATTGCATTATGATCTGGTAATAGGCATAGTATAATTTCAATTCTTTTGCATTTACTTAAGCATGTTCTATGAGGTAGTATGTTGTCTGCTTTGGAGAAAGTTCCAAGTGATGCTAAGAAGAATGTGTATTTTGTTGTTGTTGGGTGGAACACTCTAGATACATACTTCAGTCCATTTGTTCAAAGGATTGGCTACAACTCTCATATATCTTTGTTGATTTTTTTTTTCAATCTAGTGGGTCTCTTTGTGACATTGGGGTGTTCAGGTCTGCCATTACAATTGTATTAGTGTTTATCTGATTTTTCATATATATTAATATTCGATTTATATAATTGGGTGTGCCAGTATTTGGGTGGTATATATATATTTATGATTGTTTCCTTAACAAGTATATTGTGACCTTTTTTGTCTCTTGTGATCAGTCTTGACTTAAAATCTACTTTGTCTGAATTAGAGTAGCTAGTCCTGCTTCTTTCTGAGTTCCTATTACATGGAATACTGTTTTCCATCCTTTGACTTCCAGTCTATGAATTTCTTTTTGAGTTAAATATGTTTCTTGTATGCAGCATATCACTGGATCTTGTTTTTCACTCTGCCCATCTCTTTCGATTGGTGAATTGAGACCATTTACATTGATGGTTAGACGTCCCCCATAAAAAACCCAACCGAAAAATGGGCAACCAAAATGAATATATATTTCTTGGAAGAAGTACAAATGACAAATAAAAACATGAAGGATTGTTCAACATCCTTGACCATTAGAGAAATGCAAATTAAAATAATACCGAGATTCAATCTTACCTCAGAAAGAATGGCTATCATCAAGAAATCAAACAGTAACAAATGCTGGTGAGGCTGTTATTTGGGGTTTTGTGCTTTTCAGTTATAAAATTTCCATTTGAATTTTCTTTGTATCTTCTTGTGGAGACTTTTTGTTTCTTTGATAAAATTTCTCCTTTGTTTTGTTTCTGCAACTGTTCATTAAAACATTTAAATAATGGTTGCTTTAAAATCATTGTCAAATAATTTTCACATCCTTATTACCTTGATGTTGGCATCTATTGATTTTGTTTTTAAATTCAATTTGAGATATTCCTAGTTTTTGTTAAGATGAGTGATTTTTAATTGAATATTACAACTCTTATCTTATTTAATATGATAGCTGGCTTTCTCTGATACCACTCTGTGAGGAAAAGAGATACCCCCTCATTTTTACTTCAGAAAAGGTAGAAACTTAGGTTATTCATTTGGTTTTTGGTTACACCTGACAAATGTGGAGGGGCTTATCACTGGTGAATGGGCATGATCGTTCCTGCTCCGTGATAAGCTGCCTTGGCTGGGAGAATCAAGAGTGTGTCATTACTACTTTTTATGTGTCTTTCACTGATACTCTGGCAGGTAGCAAGCCTTGTTGCTGGTGGGCAGTGGTTGAAGTTCTGACTCTCCACTAGCTTCCTCTGACATTATTCCTTGGGTCTGGATTTGGCATAGCTGCACTATAGGCTGGTAAGTATATGTAAGTCTTGGCTCCCTACTTGTCCTTCTTTGACACTGTCCTAGCAGCATTTAGGCAGGTCAAGAAGCTCCACTCAGCCTTGCAAGAATTGAACTGTAGGCTTTCCCTTCTTGGCACTTGCTGTTATGGGTGGTGCTGGGTACGCATTATTTTTCTGTGATATTTTGCTAGAGACAAGTGGCTAGTGTCTACAAGTTTTCCTGTCTTGTTAGGCTATTGTCTTGCTGATAAATTGGCTGGAGAAAGCAGGCCCTCCCCCCACTTGCTGGCATTCCTATGTTGTTGGCTTTCTTC
The DNA here is from genome assembly GCA_004365215.1 of Cuniculus paca. Taxonomy (NCBI): domain Eukaryota; kingdom Metazoa; phylum Chordata; class Mammalia; order Rodentia; family Cuniculidae; genus Cuniculus; species Cuniculus paca. The sequence goes on along the minus strand of RJWT010024913.1, from coordinate 3,719 downwards.
CTTGGTGTTTGAAATACATGAAGCAAAAAGAAAATTCAAACTCATTGTTGAGTTATTTGAGACCTAAGGTTCCTAGCCAGCCCTCCATTTTATTTTAGCCCTCCATTTTTATCCCCCATTTACAGAGTTTTCTTTTATTTGTCTTATGTATTAATGTCCAGGGTTTTTAGCTGTTATGAGTGTGGAATAGGGAAAATACTTTTAATCTATTTTCCTGGGAGTTGAAGATGATTGTGTTTAAATTTTTTTTTTGGCACTATATTTGCTAAATTAACTGAAGTGGATAATTTGACATTGTTGCAGACCAGTACTCAGAGTAGGGTTTAAAATTTGATAGATTATGATTTTATTCTAGAGATAAGGTGGCAAAAAATAGCTGGCCCTTGTTTCATCAGTTTCCCTTCTTTGCCAGAGCTGTCTTTACTGATTATTCACAACTTTCTTACCTGACCTGTTGAGTTCTGAATTAAAACAGGTAGCCTATGGCTAGGATTTTGTACAGGAGACAAAACCTGTTTGCCTTAAGTGCCCTAGAGCTTTATTGATTTGGACATAATTAATTTTGTGAATTATAATGGGAGGGTCCCAGCTGGAATAGGTTTTAAACATCTATAAAATTGATGCATTTTCTCAAATAGCCAAATGAAATAGGTCATTCGTTGTTTCTAGAGGGTCTGTGTCTTGTAAGTATCTTATTTGCATCTGTGTGTGGACAGTACCTTTCAGGATCTATACTTACTACTGATTTTTTTTTTTATTTTATGGAAAAAAAAAGTAAAACAAAATTCCATAACAAAATAATGAGAGAATACATTGCATATTGTTTTATTTGTATAGTTAATAGTTTGCATATTGTTATCTTTAAAGTACTCAGAGTACAAGCTATGGGCATAAAAAATTCTCCAATCAATATTAGCACAAACCTTCCTCTCAGTGAACTAAGAGACACTAGTAGTATAACTAACTTGCATTTTTTCCTTTTCCCTTCCTTTGTTTCCTCTTTCCCCCATTCTAGTTCCTTTTTCCTTTTGAATGATTTCTTCCCAATTCACAATGTCTATTGTACATTTTAGACCTTGTTACTCTTTCTTACTACTGACTTTAACATTAAGCGTAGACTTTGAAGTCCCATTATTGGGAATTATCACTTTTTTATTATTTTTTTGTGGGAGGAGATAACAAATTCACAGTTAGTAAGCAAACCAAAATATTTAAAAGCATCTGCAAATCTAAACTGTATTGTATTCATAAATGGGGCATATCCACCCTGCCATTTGAAAATATCACAGAATAATGTTCATTTGTAAACATATTCATCATTTTTTAAGAAGATTTAGGGGATACAAACTTGACAAAAAGAGTAACAACAAAAACATAGAGTAGTACTATGGCGGTTTTCTGTGCATAGACTGTGAAAAACTACTTTGTAAGAGTAAAATTGCTTGGTGAATAAGTATTTTTGTTTTTTAAAAACTGTAAGGAAAGGCATAAATGTTTAAATAGAATATCAAGGAATAAAAATACAATTGTGGGAACTTAAAATGTTCATATGAGATACTAAAAATAATATTCAGTTATTCAGTAACATTGATAAAGGCTTACCTATTTCTTTCAATGACTTTGGTTAATTTTCACATTATCATCAAAAATAAATATTTCAAAGAAAATGAACTAGATATAATTATATAAACAATGCTGAGATCAATAGTATTTAAAGTAGTTGAGAAGTAAACTAAACATGAAATACACTTCTGCATCCACTTATTTGAAAATACCTGGAGGCCTCTTCTTATCCCAAAGGCATTTCTAATTTGCACAGCAAAGATAGTATTATTTATATTTTCTTTTAATATTCAGATACAGTTATATTCACCAGAGAAGAAATATACCTAACATGTGGAAACTAGTATCTAATTTTGTGACTAAGAACTACTAAAGTGTAAAGTAATAACTTCTAGTTGAGATGGAAAAATAGTGAACTTTTGAAGTTTCACATTGAGGTCATGAGATAATCTCATTTATGATAGCATAAGACAGGTAACCAAATGATCCACATATTCATGTCATACTTTAGACTAGTTTCTATAGATATTTACAACTAATTTTGAAAAGGAGAGTTCATGAAATACTGTTAAAGTATATTGATATTTCACTAACAAAATGACTTTTGGAATCTTAAGTGAACTTTATTAAATGAAAAAATATGAAGCATATATACATGTGAATAAAATTTTTGCTCTTTTGGAGTTTGAATTTTTAAATCAATATATAAATGTGAATATTTATTATAATATATTTATACCCATCCCATTTTTGCAGTATTTCTTCAACAGGTTTTAAACATTTTTATTTTAGAACAGCAGTTAAAATATAGAAGTTTTATTTTAAAAGGCAGTGGTTATGATAACTGGTGATTGCAAAGTTTGATTTTATACATAAGACAAGTTACTTTTCAAGAGTGAACATTAATGCAGGGAAGAAATATTATGAAAAGATGAAACCAGGTAGTCTTCCACTTGTGAATGTGGTAGGTGTAAAATAGCAATTGGATTTTAAAATTGTGAATCGTATTTGGGAAACGTGTAGTATTGCTGGTGTGCTTATGATTATAGTTGCCAGCACCATTATAAATTGTCTTTGATAGGGTTCAGGCCAGCCATTTCAAAGAATTCCTACCACCATAGTTGCTAATGTAAAATTAATTCATTAAAACAACAGTAGTAACACACAATTATCATACTCATAAAATTAACCTTCCCAAATTAAGGAGTTTTTATTCAGAACCTGGTAGTATCAGAGAGAATTTCTTAGGTAAAAATTTGAAATGGCAGAGGAAATATATACCATTATTTTTCAAAAGATTTTAGGTTTGAGTGAAATATGATATAAACAGATCTATTAAAATGAAACCTATTGGATGTGGTGGTGCACGCCTGTAATTCCAGCACTTGGGATGCTAAGATGGGAGGATTTCCATGAGTTTGAGGCTAGCCTGGGCTACATAGTGAGTTCAAGGCCAGTCTGGACTACATAGGAAGACCCTGTCTCAAAAAAAAAAAAAAAAAAACCCCACAGTACAATTATGTTCTGTATCCTTTCATTAACTCTCTGAACTTTGTTTAGGTTTTGGCCAAGTAACATTAAATTTCCATGCTCTTCTATTTCAAATAGATTATGAGGCCCAAATATTCTTTATTTGGGGTCCTTAAGGTAAGCAAGTATGAATGTTGCCATTCTAGTATAATTTTCTGTTGAAAGTTGTATTTTGATAAGTTTGAATGTGTTGACTACTTATATTCCAAGGTTAAGTACATACTCTTTAATTTTCAGTAGAATTTATGAAATTTTGTTACAATAGATAATGTTCCAAGGATGTAAGTCAAAAGGAAATTAAAAATCAATTAGCTTCTGCTGCATGTTCATTGTTGTGCTAGAAACTACATGGCTAGAAAGTAATTATGACTTTTACCTTTACATATATTACAAAAAATAATAAATCCTAATTAGAATGTCACCTCAGTTTTTCTAAAATACATTATTATTTGGTATGGCAAATGATATTTTCTTTTAAATTATCATCTGGTTCAGATCATGCTGTGAAATTGTAAATTAGGGCTCAGTGTTTTTTTTCTTCTTTTATTTTACTTTTTGCTTTAATATTTCATTTGTGGAATTTGCTTCAGTGTTGATGATGTGTGGACTCTTAATTCAAGGGTCCT
>RJWT010024912.1:0-16292 GCA_004365215.1 Cuniculus paca | reverse complement strand
ACAAAGGAAGTAAAAGCTCTATTCAATGAAAATTACAGTACTCTGAGAAAACAAATTGAAGAAGATCTCAGAAAAAGGAAAGATATTCCATGTTCATGGATAGGGAGGACAAACATTGTGAAAATGGCCATTCTCCAAAAAATTGTTATACAGATTTAATGCAATTCCCATCAAAATGCCATTAGCATACCTCACAGATCAAGAGAAACCATTCCTAAAATTCATCTGGAGCCAGAAGAGACCTAGAATAGCAAAAGCACTTCTGGGCAGCAAGGGCAAGTCAGGAGGCATCACAATCCCAGACTTGATTTTATGCTACAAAGCTACTGTAATAAAATCAGCATGGTTCTAGAATCAAAACAGACCTGAGGATCAATGGAATATATTAGAAGATACAACCCCAAGTACAAACACACTCAACCACCTTATCTTTGACAAAGGGGCCAAACATGTTCACTGGAAGAAAGATAGCCTCTTTAATAAATGGTGCTGGAAAAACTGATTTCTATATGCAGAAAATTAAAACTAGATCCAAGCTTATCACTGTGCACTAAACTAAAGTCAAAATGGATCAAAGATCTAAATATTAAAACAGAAACACTAAATCTGCTGGAAAACAAAGTAGGTAGAAATCTTGAGGGCATAGGGTTAGGTAGAGAATTCATGAACAAAAATCAGAGTGCACAGGAAATACTTCCCAGAATCAACAACTGGGATCTTGTCTTATTAAAATGTTTTTGCATGTCAAAAGAAATCTCCAACAGAATGAAAAGAAAACCCATGAATTGGGAAAAAAATCTTAGTCACACCTGTCCTTCAGACAAAGATCTTTTATCTAGGATGTATAAAGAATTAATAAAAATAAGCCCCTCAGAATTCAAAGACCCAATCCAAAAATGGGCATCTGAGATGAAAACACACTTCTCAGCTGAAGAAATATGAATGGCAAATAAATACATGAAAAAATGTTCAGCATCATTTGTCATTAGAGAAATGCAAATTGAAACAACCTTAGATTTCATCTCACTCCAGAAAGAATGGCCAGGATCAAGAAAACTACCAATAAGAAATGCTGGAGAGGCTGTGGGGAAAAAGGAACCCTTCTCCACTGTTGGTTGGGGTTTAGACTGGTGCAGCCACTGTGGAAATCAGTCTGGAGGTTCCACAAAGAGCTAGGAGTGGAAGTCCCATTTGACCCAGCTATTCAACTTCTGGGCGTATTCCAAGAAGTGAAATCATCATACCACAGTGATATATGTGCACCCATGTTTATAGCTGTACAATTTGTAATAGCCAAATCTTGGAAACAACTCAAATGTCCATCAATTGAGGAATGGATAAAAAAGGTGTGGTACTTTTATACCATGGAGTACTATTCAGCTATAAAGAAGGATCACATTGAGGCTTTCATAGGTAAATGGATGCAGCTTGAGACCATACTTTTAAGTGAAATAAATCAAACTCACATCTGTAAACACCATATCATTTCCCTAGTATAAGAAATTGAAAGACTCCATAAGATATGAAATCCCCAATATATATGGGGAAAGGATAAGAAACTGCTGAAAGAAAAAACAGCTCAGGGAAAAGGAGAGAAGCAGGAATGGAAAAGAAAAGATATAAACTTGTGTGTATATATATACACACACTTAAGATTGATAACATGATTGTACTATTAATTTTATTAGTTCCTAGAACAAAACAGTTTACATTCATAGGACTGAACTAATTTTGTATGCCTCTACCTGGTAATTGGAGCAACTCTTGAAGAAAACTATACAAAATAACAACCTTTGGTATCTTCCTTTCACCAGGTATAGAAAGCCATATTGTTATTTTTGTGGGCTCTCTATTATTGTTATTTATCTGTCTTTATTGTTTGTTGTTTTTCTTGTGCTTCGTTCTGCTATTCCCTCTAGCACACAAAGGATAGATGTACAAGTATATGCTTATACATGCTTAGAACTACTCCTAAAGAGTTTACAAGAGCAGATTTTATTAAGTATCAAGATATGAACACCTACATTGAAGAAAATGAGACATTATGGTAGCCATAGCTGATTTCCTATCTTCACGTTATGAAGTCCAATAATGTTTTTATTCTTTGATTTGATTGGTTTAAGTCTGTTTTCTACTATTTGATTGCAATATGTGAGAAGATATAAACAGCTTTTTTGAAGAAAATGAAGAACATTAAGGTAGCCATTGTTGATTTCTTATCGTTTGATTTGAAGGCCTGTAATGTTTTCACTCTTTTGTTTTAACCAGTTTTACATTATTTAGTTTTGCTTGAGTATATTGTGTGTGAATGTATGAACAACCATTTCGAGGAAAACAAGAGACACTAGGGTAGTTATTGTTGATTTCCTGTCATTGTTTTGAAGACCTGTATTGCTTGCAGGGTTCTGTTCTGATATGCTTTGTTGTGTTTAACTCTTTTCTGTTTTGTTTTGCTTTTTTTTTATTCTCTTTAAAATAAATTAAAAAAAAAGACTTTTGCACCACAAAAGAAACCACCAACAGAGTTAGGAAACAACCCAAAGAATAGGAAAATAACTTTACCAGGTATTCCTCAACAAAGGACTAATATCTAGAATATATAAAGGACACAAAAAACCAGAACCCTCAAAATTAAAGACCCAATCTGTTTTAGTTACTTTCCTCTCATGGCTGAGAAAAAAAACAAAAACAAAAACAAAAACACCCAAAGTTAAAGATGGAAAGGTTTAGTTAGCTTACAGTTTGTAGAGAGTTCAGTTTATAATCAGTAGGCTCCAAAGCAGGGTGTCTTAGCAGAGGGTCATCACAGAGTAGAACCATTTCATGGCAAGCAGAAGGCAGCAAAAGCAAACAAGCAAAGGACTTCCATAGCTCTTTCTAACCCTTATATTTTATCCAGGCTATGTAGGTAAGGTAGCAATCACACCTTTAATCCTAATGCCCTTGATCCTAACAATGCACCACGAATCAATTCCAGAATCAAACAGTCTAGATCCAGTCACCTCTCAAAAAGTCCCACCTATGATGCCATAAGACTTTGGGAGGACATCTAGACACAAGTCATAATATTCCACCTCTGGCACCCCAAAGATTCAAGAATATGCTTTTATGCACAAGTCCATCTCCAAGAGTTGTCAAAGTCCTATTGTTGAAAAGTCCAAGTCCAAAGCCTCTACTGAGATTTAAGCCAAATGCTTAGCTGCAAGGCCCTGTACAAGTGAAAAGAAAATTAAACATGTCTGAGGAACTATGTCTACAGTGAAGGGTCTCTCCAGCAAGCACAAGGCCCTGGGCTCAATCACTGGTACCACAAGAGAAAGTAGGAAAAAAAAAAAAAAGGTATTCCAAATAATGTATGTAGATGCTCTTCATTTAAAAGGAGGAACATTATCCCTCCCCTACTGATGATCAGCTGGATTCATGATAAAATTCCAATAAATCAAGGAAAGAAAGGAAAAAAAATGGCAATTTTGCAGTGGAGGAACCTACCAGCACACATCCTACCCACACAAAAGCACTTATATCCCCAGTGATGCAGGGAATGTCTTGGAGCTTCTGGCAGTATGTAACAAGAAGGGCACTTTACCTCCATGATGTGCTTTCAAAATGTCATAACATTGGTCTAATTTTCAGGAAAATATTAGAAAAATCCAAATCAAGGGACATTTTTCAAAATATTTGATCTTTATTCCTCAAACTGTCAAGGTCACAAATAACAAAGAAAACCATTAACTATAGATCAGAGGGCACTAAGGAGACATGATCATTTCATCCGAGGGATATCTTACTTTAAATATCGAAATAAAGGAGATGGCTAATGGAAAATTGGCTATGTCTAATTAAAATCAAAATAAATTAATAACAATGATCAGTGTCAATTTTCACAAAAATACTATGGTACTGTAAGATATTAAACATGGGGTAACGAGTTAGGGGTATATGAAACAGTCCACAATAACTCTGTGCTTTTGTTAATCTAAAATTATTGAAAAATGTTGTATAAATAATGTTTTTCAAACATACACACACATTTATGACCATACCCTAGGGCAATAGTGCCCTCAGCTGAGAAGTCTGTTAAGCTAAACTTTTTAAAATGCACATCCAATCCTGTTACTCCCCTGTCAAAATTCTCAAGTGGCCATTTCCCCAGAACATTGATCACATCAGACCTTCATTACACAGCTTCAGATGACCTTTCCAAACTCATCTCCCTCCACTTCACCTCTGGTGCCCTTCACTTGCCCGGCTCCTTGCATTTCCCAAGTGCATTTGTTTCACATTTTCATAACTTCACACTACCTAATAACAGGACCGTGGACCTCATTTGGAAACACATTACAGGGGAGATTTGTCTGCATTTAAGAAAGATTAAATGGGCCAAGGAGAATGGATGTTTGTGTTCATTTTAGTTATTCTCTGTTGCCTACAGTAGTCATCCTGTCTGACAGAATCTTTTGATCAAAGATCTAGTCACGTAGATTATTGCTTGCTTGAAAAATGGCCTGTGGTGCCCTAAGAATAAACTAAAGATGAAGCAGCCAATAGTATGTGCAGTATCCAACCTCTCAATTTTATCTCTCAGCCATGTTCATGGTAAAACTAGACAGATGGATCTCAGAAATACATTTATATTAAATCTGTGATTGCTGTTGTAATGATAATAATGATGAATGTGGACTGCATCTCAGAGTACCTGGGATTTAAAACACAACTTGTATAAGAAATAATAAAGGTTTGGTCTTGTTTATTTTGAGGACATTATTTAGTAAGATATATGGTTTATTATCTTTGCATCCTCTTTGATGCATAAAGAATTTAAATCTCTACAGATTCAATAAAATTCATATTGAAAGTATGCCAAAGCGTGATTGACTGCTCAGTCATAAATCTTTTTAAATGAAAAAAGAATAAAAATGATGATACAGAGTTTCAAAACAAAATAATAGCCATAATTTTTGAGGCAAAATTTCAATATAGGTCTTCTGACCTTTATAAATAATACCCTTTCATTTTTGGTCCGTGATTTCCCCAAATCATTTCATTTAAATAAATACTTAGTTAAGTAAAAGTTAGTACTCATTGATAGGGTTATTTGATGTTTCCAAATATATTTCTATGATACAATAAAATTTAATTTTTCAAACATTTCTATGTTTTCCTCAAAGTGTCACGTGTGTAAAACAATTGACCACAGATGTTTAACTGTGGAGAATCTTTTTCCAGGAGAGAAAGCAAGAGGCAGAGAAGACAATGAAGGAGGATTACATGCTGACTCGAGGTGAAGATGTGGCATCTTAAATAATGAGTTTGGTTTTAGAGCTATGAGAGTCCAATTATTTCAAACAATAGTGAAATGGTTTATAACTATTCTTCTTGGGTGATGATTCAAGGTACACGAATAAGAGAACAATAAAGGAGCAAGACTCAGATTTTAGGGATGCTGCCAAATTCCTATATCCTAGTTTCAGTATACTCATACCTCTCACTGTAAGTGGAAATCCAGTCTGCTCAGCTATTATCATCAAAAAGTAAGAATTCCAGTAGATAACAATGAATTAAAGAAGCTATTGTATAATATACTGCAACTGTTCTTTCTCTGTGTATTCTTTTTGTATGTATTAAGATTCTAAATTCCTGACTTCGAAGAAGAGACTAGCCCTGTACCTTCAGCAACTAGCCGTTTCTTAACTTATTAGAATTATTGAGTCATGTAGGCAGCATCTAAAACTTTATAGAAAAATTCGCTTGATGCATCATAATTAGCAACAGAGATTAGCTAATCAAAGTACTAATGATAACCTAATTGGTACAGTGTTTTATTGCTTACAAAGCACTTTCTGGTAATTACATAATTTGATTCTTAAAATGATGATGTGTGGCAGAGATTTCTCTCCTAACTTTCAGGTGAAGAAACTGAGGTTCAATGAAGTTGATTGATATGTCTTTCAATTGTTAAACTTCTAAAGAGGAAATGTTGGGAAATGAATGAATTGTAGCTCAATATCATTTGTTTTCCAAATACAGTATATGCCGCTTACCAATAGGGCGAGATGGCCAGAGTAGAGTTCTCAGGAGTCCTCCTTTTCAGAAATGATGTTTGGTACATTTCTCAGTGGGCAGTTACCCTTACATCTACAATCTTAACTCTTGCTTATGATTCTGGTCTCTTTTCCTCAGGATGTATTTTGAAAGGTTATTCCTTGCCTCGGGAATACAGATTTGGGTCTAAATTCTTTCATGCCATATACCACCTTGGGAACACGTCTGCGATAGTAAAGAAAACACCAAGAACATGTTCTGCCTTCAGCTCACATCCATAGTGCCCACAGTATGACATGAAGTAAATCTTTTTTTTGTCCCACAAAAAATGCTCCACATTTTAGCTTATCAAAAATGGTACTCGTATAATGTCTTCCATAATTTGTCAAACTTTGTTAATACCCTTTGCTACATAAATAACCTCTTCATGTTATCTATGCTTATGGTACTTGAAACATACATATATATTTCATATTTACAGTCAGACATCTACACATATACACACATGTGTATTGATAGATGATAGAGATAGATATATTGATCGATAGATAGATACAGATCTCACAATTGATAGATGTATCAATCTTTATGGACCCCACTTTACTGTGTAAGTCAACCTTCTGTTTCCCAGATCAATAAGCATGTGTCTGCCCCTGACAGTTCTAACTTCATAAAATAAGATGTGACTCTAATTCTAAATGTTAATGTTCTACAGTCAATGAAAGGTTTTTTTATTGTTGTTGTTTATCTCTATAATGCTTGCTGAATGGCTCACAATTCTGGGTACCTATTTTAGAGTGTTTAAGACATTCTATATATAATAGAAAGAGCTAATAATTGATTGCATGACACAGATGGATATCAGCCAAAAAAAAAAAAAAAAAAAAAGAAGAAGAAGGCAGACCAAGTCATACAAACAGAGGAATTCCGAGAACAAAGATCTCTCTCTCCTGAAACAGATCAAAGTATGTCAGGCAAAAATTTATTTCAATGGAAACTGCCAGGGATAACGTGCCAGCATTTTATACTCATAAAAGTTTCCAGAGTACATTTTGATTAATCACAATTATCTGTGCTCACAGTCATTTTGTTACAGGTGTGTATCGTTTTCTTTTTTTTTTTTTCCTCCAGAAGGTAGATACCAGCATTTGGTGGAAAAATTATAAACCACAAAACTGAATGAAAAGGTATTTAGGCTTTAAGTCAATTCACATTTAGTGGTGCCTGGGGCAATTGACCTGGTGATAACCACTCTATCAAAGAGAAGCATTTGGATCCATTCTTTCTCATCCCAGGAGCTCTAGAGAAGCTGATACTTAAATTTGACAAAGAGATCACCAAATTTCTCTTTAAGGATTAGAAGTCAAGAGGTTTTTGTTTGTTTATTTTGTTTCATTTTATTTAATGTGAGCCTTTTAAGGCACTGGGTGGCTTTGAATTTTTGCTACTGAGAACCCTGCACTCACTTAGGTAGCATTAACTTCTGTCAGTAAAGGTGCTCTGGTTCCTATTAAAATGAAAATACAAAAAATGATAGCAAGCATTGATTAAACACTTACAATATGTGAGAAAAAATGTGAAAGCTTTACCAGATGAGTACATCTAATGCTCACAACCCCAGGAGAAAAGGATTAAACATTTTATCATACAGATAAGAAAAGTGAGTCCTAGAGAGAAGAAAAGAAATGACTTGCTCAATTCCACAAAGCCAGTATGATTGAGTGCACTACAAGTTCATCACAATTCATTTTCTTCTTTCAGAAGGTGCTAAACTACATTTTCCAACTTTCCAGTTAAGGGTGGCAATGCAATTAACTTCTGGCCAACAGAATGCGAACAGAAACCGTGTGGCTCCTCTTAGGCAAACATGTTTAGGAGGTGAGTGGTTTTCGTTGTACTGAATGTGGATAGGAAGATTTTTAAAGTATCATGTGTTAAGGACACTCTCCATTTTTCAATATATGTTCTTTGTGACTTGGTCAAAAATCAGTTGGCTGTAGTGGTCTTCCTCATGGACCCTTCCCTGATTAGTGACTAGACAGGGAATTGTCAAAGACTGTAGAGAGTGATGGAGTCACAAACGTAAAAAGATTGATCACATAACTCATCATCCCACCCCCCCAAACTCCTTTAGATAGCCATTAGACTTTTTTTAAAGTAAGAAATAAATTTTTAAAATGTCAATGGTTTAACACAGTAAGATTTATTGATTACTAGCTAGAACATTTATGTAACTGACATGAAAGGGACATAACCAAGTATTGAATTAAGCTTGTGGGACTTTGGAGACCAAGATACTAATGACTATTCTTGCTTCTAAGCTTGATAGATAAATCTCTCACTAGAATTTTACATATTTACCTCCATTTCATTCTACTTGGCAAATGTCTTGTTGCTGTGTTGATTGGGGAACTCATTAGATTTTCATGAATATATTTCTAGCAGGAGCAAAAATATTTATTCACTATTTGAAAAAATTATAAACATAATATTTTCAGGGCAAGAAAACATGTTGGCCATTTTTGAAAGTGCTTTTTTATCCTTGAATACTATGCACTAATAATACAGGCAATCTAACCAATATGACAAAGTTTATGTATTCTTTTCAACCCATGTGAATATGGTTACCTTCCTGGGATTCTTAGAAATGAACATAAGACCATGAACATACATATTATATGATTTCATATAATATGCACAGAATTTTTGCTTTGTAGTTGCTTTATAATCCTTAGATCACACATGGCAAAACACAAGACAAAAGTGGTAAGTGATTTAGCTAAGTTCAAATATTTTGTAGATGTGGAATCAGGATTTATATTCAAGATAATTTTATTTCATTTTTCATGACCTTTTGACTATTTCATGTTTCCCTATGGTATACTAAAACATTACTCAGGTTTTCAAAATGAAGAAATTCAATTTTTTCAATATGAAAATTTAATACATATGCCAGTCTTTGACGTTCAAAATATGTATTATTTGTGCAATCAAGCAAAGTCATTATGTGTGTGAAAGGAAAGAAAATAAGATTAATAGAAATATCGAGACTGAGAAATTAGGTTTGAGGACTGAGAAATTGATTGTCTTCATAATTAGTTATGCAGTACATTATCTTTAAGTGATATTTATTTTACTCTTAAAAACCTACAGAGCCCATATTTCCAAATTTTATTCATCCTCTACCATCAAAAAGCCACTTGGAGTACCAAAATAGGCCCCAATCTTATTGGTACCTCACTGTCTTTACTAAGACGATTATCTGGCCTGAAATATTTATAAAGCTTTCACCCTGTTACACTCCACCCATATTATTTAACACATTCTCTCTTCAGTAGTCAATCTCTCCTATAAAAACATAACACAATGAATAAAAAATGAAAAGAATCCATGTTTCCTTTATTTGTGTGGAAATACTAAAAGTTGAGGAGATCAAAGAATGGTGGTGATAGATGAATAATTTTGTAAATATATTATTTTAAATACAGACTTAAATACTTTAAAAGGGTTAATTTTACATTTGTGAATTTTCTGTCAATAAAACAAGAGAGAGAGTATGGTTTCAAAGACAATAACCCTGAATCTGATTCACTATTCAACCACATGCTGTCTATATGATCTTTGGCAAGTTTTTTAAACTTTGTAATCCCCAAATAAATAATCTGTAAATTAAGGTTCAAAAATTACACTACTTTGTTGCTATTTTGAAGTTTGAAGCAAATTATTTAAACAAAGTTATGATAGACTGTACCTAGTAATCAGATAAACACAGCCTCACAAAAGTAAAGTAGAAAGTTATGCACATTTGTTAATGTTTGTTTTTGTTGCTTATACATTTGAAAACATATCAAAAAATCTTAACCCAGACAAATGTTCTGAAATGTTTTCCTAAATTTTCCTCTAGTAGTTTTGTAGTTTCTGATTGTATATTTAAGTCTTTGATATATTTTGAGTTTATTTTTGTATGTGGTGAAAGATAAAAGTACAGTTTCATTCTTCTGGATATGGATATGAAGGTTTTAAAACACCATTTATTAAAAATGCTGCCCTTCTACTTCAAAGATAAGATGCATCATGGTAGCCTCTGTTGTATTCCTACAGTCTTGTTTGAAGTCTTGTATTGCTTTCATTGCTTTCTTTTGATTGGCTTTATTCTATTCTGTTTTATTTGATTGTATTATATCTGAGAGTATGGGTAGTTATTTTGAAGATAACAAGAGGCATTATGGTAGCCATTATTGATTTCCTTTCAACTTGTTTTGAAATCTTGTATTATGTTCATTCTTTTGTTTTGATTGACTATTTTATTTCGTTTTGTGTTTTTATTATGTCTAATGTTATAAACAGCTACTTTGAAGATAGCAAGATGCCTTATGGTAGCCACTGTGGTATTTCAACTGCCTTGTTTTGAAGTCCTGTATTGCTTTCATTGTTTTGTTTTGATTGGTTTTATTCTGTTCTGTTGTGTTTGATTTTATTATGCCTGATAGTATGGGAAGTTATTTTGAAGATAGCAAGGGTCAACATGGTAACCATTGTTGGTTTATTTTTATTTTGTTTTGAAGTCTTGTATGACATTCTTTGTTTTGTTTTGATTGAATATTCTGTTTTATTTTGTATTTGTTTTATTCTCTTCAAAATAAAAAAGTAAAAATAAATAATTAAATAAAAATGCTGCCCTTTCTCCAATATGTTCTGATGACTTTGTCAAAAATCAGTTAGCTGTGGATTCAGGGATTTATTTCTGTGTTTTCTGCTCTGTATCATTAGTCTGTGCCTGTTATATGGTGGTGCCATGATGTTTTGGTTACTTTAGCATTGCAGTATGTTTTGAAGTCAGGAATTATGATGTCTCTAGCTTTGTTCTTTGGTTCAGGATAACTTTGAATACTCATGGTCTTTCCTGGTTCTTTATGCATCTTATGAAGACTTTTTCTATTTCTCTGAAGAATGGCACTCACATTCCAATGGGGGCTGTGCTGAATCTCTAAATTTCTTTGAGAAGTATACACATATTAACAATATTAATTCTTATAATCCATAAACATGAATTTCCTTTTCAATTTTTACTGTTGTTTTAAATTTGTTTCATCAGAACTGCCATACGTTCCAATATTTTCACTACCGACTATATATCCAAGGTAAAGAAATCAGTATATGAAAGAGATATTTGTAGTTTAACGTTTATTGTAATACTGTTCACAATAGCTAAGACATTGAGTCAGCGTTGATTTTCATTGATGGGTGAATGGGTAAAAAAATTATTTGTTTATATATATTGTATATATAGCTGAATAATCAGCTGAGTAATATATCAGTGAGTAATATATATGATTACTCAGCTGTAAAGTTGAAATAAACCATTTGCAACTCCTTGGATGAACCCGAAGGACATTTTATTAAGTAAAATAAGTCAGCTGCACAAATACAAGTGGAATGTATATATATTATGTAAATACACACACACATGTACATGTAAGAGTATATGTGTGTGCATATGCATACATACATATATACATATGTGTAATGGAAGTAGAGAATAGAAACATGGTTACTGGATGCTCATAGTGGTGGGGAGGAGGTCGTCAGAGAATAGTTAACAGGCACAGAGGTACAGTTGTGTAGGACTATTAGTTTCAAATATTCAATACCATGATAAGGTAAATATGGTTGACAATAATTAATCATATCTTTCAAAATAGCTAGAAAAGAGTATTTTGCATGTTCTCAATACAGGGAAATAGTAAACATTTGAAGAGATAAATATACCAATAATTCTGATAAGCTCATCACAGATCAAATGCATATATTGGAATGTCAAACTGTACCTCATAAGTGTGTATGAGTATTAAGTATCTATTAAAATAATATACACATATAAAAGTTATATATGTATGTATATATATATATATATGTATATACTGAAAGATAAAATCTAAATTACTGAAAATATCCTTAGTATTTATGGCTTCAATGTTATGTTCCTTTCTTTTGAAGAAATACTAAGCTTCACATTCTTTTCTAAAGGGTATCAGATTCTCTTTTCTAGATGTGTATTCCACTTCTGCTCATGTTACTCCTCTTGTCAAAAATGTTTATTTGGCTCATTTTTTGAAGTGGATAGCATAAATTATGAGCACAGCACTTATGAATACAGTATTTTTCTTTCCTTTGCTTGCCAAAATAATTCTGAAAATTTATAGAAGGATTTACCTATTGAGAACTCACAAAATGACATGTTAAAAACTGAGATGTGCTGGACCAGGCTAATGGTAAATCACTCTCATCTCTTCTTTTTCTCCCTGTTCTCTTCCTCTACCTCTCCACTGTCTTCTGCTGCCTACCCTCCTCTTTCTTATCCTTCTCTTTCTTTTCTTTCTCCTACTTTCCTCTTCCTTCTTTTTGCAGACTCTTTATTAAATGACATAAATATTAAATGCTTGTCTTATTTCTAAGACTGCATCCTGTAGTAAGAATTCACACAAATGACATTTGAACATGGTCTACAAATTGTCAAATCAGTTTCGAAGGTTCCCAACCTGCTCTGAGGCTACTCCTCAAAACTCACTGAGCATCACACAGTGTGCCATTTTCTCTATTCTTAGAATGGCTACCTCTTTTCTGTATTGGCCCTCTTGCTAGAGTAGCTACACTGTTTTCTACATTGCACTCTTGCTATTTCTTTTTGTTCTGATGCTTGGAAAGTTCTTCTCTAATAATTTTTTTTTCATTTTTAAAATTTCATTTAGCCAGAGATATAGCTCAGCAGCACAGCACCTGCTTGGCAAATGTGAAGCTGTGAGTTCAATTTCTGGTACAGAAAAGAAAAGAAAAAAGAAAAAAAAGAAAAGAAAAGAAAAGAAAAGTTCATTTAAAGTGCTTTCTTCCCAAAATATCTTTTTATCTATCTAATCAAAAGTATTTTACATATTATGACATTTTATTCCCACTTATCCAGGTGGTGGTAAATAATTGCACACTCCTTCATAATGATTTTTACTTGGGATTATTTGACTTATTTTCCCTTCCCTCAGATACATTATTCTTCAAGAAGACAGCACACCAGCACAAGTCTTTTGTTGTTTGTTTATTTGTTTGTTTGTTTGTTTGAGACAGGATCTTCCTATATAGTTTAGGTTGACGTTGAACTCACTATGAAGCCCAGGCTGGCCTTGAAGTCATAGCAATCCTCCTGCATCAGATTCCCAAGTGTTTGGATTACAAGTGTGTGCCACCACTCGACTCTTTTTGAAAAACGAAAACATAATATTTGTTTAATGACTAGAAAGTGGTAGCTTTTCCCCAATCCAGTAGTTTTGGAAAATCTCCATTGATGATAGGCAGAATGAGTTTTCCATTCCCTGAATGGCTTCAGTATACCTCACATAGTTGTTTTTCAGAGTCTGACTCATGAAATGAGCCTGGTGGATTTCAGGCTAATGAGAAACACCTCATCAGTCTATGTGGAATAGAGCACACAAACATTCTAAATTGCTTTTCCTTCCTCCTCTGAAGCAGCTGAACTAGGGACTTGCAGAAGGGCAGATGCTTGTCTCCGCCACACCCTGGAGGTGCCTGTGTCAGTTCTGTACTGAGAACATCTGCTTATTTCCACTCTTTACCACCACAATCCCTCTCCAGTTGGGGGAAGGGCACTGAGGGCTCTGGTGTCCACTGGAGCACAGAGGCACTTTCTACTAATTCAGAGAGACATCACTGGGTGCTGGAAGACTGATGATCAGTGGTACATGCATCCTGAGGCAAAGTACCAATGGCATGCTGTTGCTGAAACAGTGAATGTCTTTATTGTACATTTGAGATTTAAAATATTTAAAAGCAAGAACACCCTAGGCCTTTGTCTCAGTATCTTAATTAAAGCCTATATCAGAGACACCTAGAGAGAAAAGATGAAATTTTTGGGTAAGGAGGACTGTGCTGTAGACTCAAATGTATCCATTTGCAGACGTTGCTTCCTAAGATTCTCCGGTATGTCATGTGTCCAAGGAACATTTTTGCCTTATGAAATTGGAATAAGTAAGTCTGCTTCTCAGGCTGCTATGAAGCTTTATCTTTCTCTTTTGACTCATCTCATTATTCCTCTAGAGACATGTTTATTCTTTTTCGCATGCCACTTATCTCGAAATGTACCTAGACAACTTTCATCAGCATCACTTACTGGCCAGGTAATTTGAATGCATACTAGCAATTGTTCTAAACTACTCAAATAAGACTCATATGGCACAGGTTTGGTCACAAGCAAAAGTATTTTCTTCCTAATTTGAGAGTTATGTTTCTTAATGCCTTATGTAGAATAATTCATGCTCTAAAAATTTAGACTAAGTTTTAAAAAGTGCAAGAAAATGCATGCCATAACTGCTACCAACACTACACATATATGAAGACTTTAAGGATTTTTTATGTAAATACATTTTGTTTTATGTAGATAGTGTGCAACAAATATAAAATTAGTCACCTTGACAGGTCAAAATGGTGTATTCTTCTAGTGGTGTGCTTCATACCTGTTAATCACTATTTTAAATACACTTTGAAATAACATTCCTACATTTTTCAAAGAAACATGAGAATTTATCTATTAAATTGTCAACACATGATATGATGTTTCTTTGCAATACTTGATACAATAATAATTTTATTATAGGATTGGAGAATTTAATCGGTATTCACTGACAATTGCATATACAGAATCTAACTTTTATTTGCCTAGTTTCCAAAAGGACCCAATGTAGAATTTAAGATGCACTCTCATGGATGCCCACAGAGCTTCTAGCTGGGAGAGATTATGAACCCAGCATTAAGCCAAATCCAGAATCTATAAACACAGGATTAGTTGACTAGCAGTGTGTCCCTAACCAATAGATTTACAACAGGTCAGCAGGAAACTGCCATCTGGGGATTGAAGGTAGATCTAGAACAGAAAAATAAAAATGGAAGGAGAGGAGGGAAAAGGAGGTAAAACAAAGCAGCAACAACTATTATTTTCTAATTTCTTAACCCTTAAAGTTATCTCTAATCTACAGGAGTGGTTTGTTTGGCAAGTTTTTATTTGTTTGTTTGTTTGTTTAATTCAAGCAGTGGCCAGTATTTGCCATGTTAAGGAGAAGAGTGATTAAATTCTGTTTTCTGTTTGCTTTTCTTTTCATTTCTAAGTAAACCCATCCCTAATGATAATGCTCCACAAATCTTTCTCAATCTTAATGTAAGTGGAGAGGAGAAAGCATCTCTTCAAATACTAAGTTAAATGAATTTATAAAACCAAACACAATACTTAGAGTATAAATTACTTGATTAAAAAGTTAAAGTTGATTTCATGGATTTCCAAGAAGGAAAATGGTTGAATATATGTGAAGATACAGATACCATTTAGGTGTTGATCCAATAACAAACGATGAAAAACCAGAATTTCTTTGGGAATGAATACTTATACCTTAAGGAGGAAAAAGTTTTCTTTTCAGTTTCAAAATAAGCACAGAAATTGAACAAATACTAGCAAAAAAACACACATAAGGAATGTTGATTTACAAACTTGATATCTATTATATGCCATCAATTCAAATTGCAGACTTATTTCTCATTTAATGTTCCTGAAATCAAGATGAGTTATATAATACATGAGTTCATAAAATCATCCTCAACAAGGCAGAAGCTATCTAATTTCATGTTAAGATTCCTTTTCCCTACTGTATCTACTGTTGTCATGACTTATTAAGGAGTTGTCTTGATTATCATTCCTGATGGTGTAGCTGCATAGTAGTAACTCTTTTATTTTTCAGTCAACAAACAAAAAAACTAACAAAATTATTTGAGAAGGAGAATATAAATCTGAGATGTCTGACAACATTCCATTGACATTTTCTGGTAAGATTAAGAGGTTCCAATCAAAAGGAGGGAAAATATGAGCCTAATAGCACAGAAAAAACTTGGAGTAGGAAGCTTTAGTAATCATTGAGGCAATCATCAAGCTAAGAAGCACTAATAGAATCAACTTCTGTGGAACTCTGGAAACTAAAAAAGAAATAGTAACCAGGGGAATGTTTAAAAAAGAAAGAAACTGATAAATTCTGCTAAGGAAATGATGCAGTGATTTACTTACTTGCCATAGAAATAGTGGCTTATGTTCTTGACACATTTTGCTAGTAACAGAAAGTCTCATATGAATACTTTTATAAAAATATTGTGGCTATGCTTTGATCTTCCTTTTTAGATCTGGGTTACTAACACAGATTCTTGAC
>RJWT010024911.1:0-16308 GCA_004365215.1 Cuniculus paca | reverse complement strand
CTTAATATTTTAAATAACAAAGTCTAGTAGTAGGTCTAGTACGTATTGTAATTTCAGGTACATATAAAAGATTTAGAAATATTTTCAACAAATGTAATATAAAAATTTTTGTTTTTGTTTGAAAGCGTCAGAAATAATTCTAATACACTGTGAATTTTATGTATATTCATAAGGAAAATTAAAAAATTTGAATTAAAGTTTAAGAAAAATAAGTTTGCCATTTAAATTTATAGACCATAAGACTTTTATTCATGATTGTTAGATTTTTAAAAAAAAATCCAGCGTAGGACTTTCTTTTTAAGTAAGACAATGCAATACGAGTTTTAGGAAGAAATTCTTACAAACCTAATTAGACTGAAAAAAAAGTTTGCAGAGTAATCGTCAGTAAAGCTGAAACTTTCAACTAAGTGGTGCAGTTTTTTCAACTTACTGGATGAAAACATAACAGTGGTCAAGAACTATTTCTAAACCTTATTATTTTAGTGACACTATATCCAAAGTGTGTTTGAGTAAGACAGTGATAAAAAGCTCTAAAGTTATCTAAAGTTATGTTGTTCAAGTAGAAACATACATAAATAGAAAATCCAAATTTCTCTAATCAGAAAATTCTCATGACCAGAGAAGAAAATTATTTCAGATGTTTAGACATATTCTTAGTAATCTCTGTATAATGTTATGCTTAAAATAAATGTACTTTTCTCTTAACTATCACTTACCTTAAGGCATCATAGGCACGACATTCAGGAGGAAAAACCTTAAGTCTGTTTGGTTTAATATCTTTATTCTTCTTTCAAAAAAATCTCCTTCTTAATCTAAACTGACAGTTTACTAACTCAGAGTTTAACTTTCTACATGATCCTGACAGAACAGAATTGAGTTACACAATGCATGCCTCTTAAATGGAGAAGCAGTCACAAGGTCGCAAATACGTGCTTGAAAATTCCAGTATCTGGAATTTGTGTGTTAGTGCCTATAGTATATTTTTGTCTGTTTTTGTTCAGATAGTTATCTCTTCTTGTGTGCAGGTTTTTACTTGAGATTTCCATTGCATCACTGTGTACTGAAATTGCTTATGCAATTTGGATTCTCAGGGTGGTCATTTCTTCCCTTAGATTCTCGTTGCCAAGTCAGGCTGACAATATGTCTTAACATACAGTAAGTATTGACAAATTTACTTCACATTTTTGAGTGAAAGGCCAGTAAAACTTGGTGCAGTGATATAAACAGTGTGCTTTGTTATCTTTTCCTTTCAGCATGTACACTTCCTTTTACAGGACTGGAATATTAAATCCTTGGAGAACTACACCATGAGCAATTCTGCTTTATCATCAAGTAGTCACTAACATGGCCACACAAACAACAAATGTTGGCCTAGTACATTACATGGCACATTTGAGGATAGCACCAACATAGAAACACACTTAACACCTGCTGCCACTTTGAAATAATTTTCATTTTCCTTAATATTCTATGGGTCCTGCTCACTGGGCTGAAGAAAAACATTTGGATCAAAAGTCACCTTGCATAGCAGTGACTATAGAGTGAGTGGGTGACTTTCTGATTCATGTTTTTCCCCTTGTTGGCACAACAGTATCCATTCCTTACTAAGAAGCAGAGAAAGAATTTTGTAGAGATAGCCTCAATTCCTGTTAAAGATGCTGTGAACATTGTTGAAACAACAAATACATAGGATGCTATATAAATTTAGCTTGTAAGTCAGTGGTAGAGTTTAACTCCATTTTTGAGAGAAGTTCTACTGCGAGTAAAAAACAGGGGGTATGAAACAGCATAGCATGCTACTGAGAAATCTTTTACGAAAGGAAGAATGAGTCAGTACAGAAAATGTTACTGTTATTTTTAGGAATTGCCAGAGCTACGACAAATTCAGTTACCAACATTCTGATTAATCGGCAGCTAAGGAAAAACTTTTCCTCAACACTGAGGAAAAACCCTCCATTCGAAAACAGTATAACTTGCTGAGAACTCAGATTATTGGTAGCACTTTTGCAACAAAGTATGTTAATTAACATATGCATAACAGATTTTAGACCACACTACTGCACGCTTAATAGACTACAGAGTAGTAAAACCATACCGTGTTTTGGGGGAATTACAAATGTTATGACTTCCTTCCTTCATTATGCTTTCCTTCCTTTATTATTGCCTTTATGATGATACAAAACCAAACCAGCACTACTTCCAGGTTATCCCTGTTTTTGTAACTTTGACCTGATGTGATTGTTATTAGCAAACTGGGGTAGATAACATAACTTTTGTCATACACATATATTTAAAAGGTTATGATGACATCTCATGTCCAGTTTTATACTCTAATTTTTAAAATATTTTAAAATTGGTTCACATAAAATCTTCTTTAGAAATGGCTTTAATAAGTTAATTGAAGTAGGCAGGATCCTAAGGGACTCCTTTCAAAGACAGGAATTGGATTTCTATGACGAACGGTTTGCCCTCTTCTCTGCGGCTCAAATTCATACTTGTGCATGACTTTGTATAAGGAAAAGGCTCACAAGTAGATACAAGGAGGTGTGGGAAATAGAAACTTTTCTAAAAACTGTGTTTCCCTCTGAAAAGTAAAAGTACCTCTTTTATAGCGCTTTCAAAACCGATTTTATTTTTTGAACAAGAACAAAAATATTAAGGAAAGTATCAAAACTCATAAAGGAATGATTTCAGAGAGAAAAATACATAAAGTGTTTTTGTAGAAAGATGAAAATTAGAGTTTTTAAACAACAAAAAAGTCAGTATGTTCAAGAAAAAATAGATAAATTACTGATAAATCCATTTCACATAGTGTCTAAATTTAGATTAAACTAGAAAACATTTCTGTACCTTCCCAATATAAATTGCCTTCTCTATGTGTTACAGAATAAAAAAGTGCTCTAATTAAAGGTGGTCTTCCTCTGGAAGTGTGGTTTCCCTGGATTTGCCTTACATTTAGAAGAAAAAAGAAAAACTCTGCACAGAAGGATTAAGAATCAAAAGAATCATGTGGCTTCAACATTTGGAAAAGCAAGAGTTTTAAAACAATCATTACAAAATATACAAAGAAGTCATAAAGTTTTTTTTAATTGCAAACTAAACTTCCTACCGATGAACTGGGAGAGCTGCAGAGGGAGGAGTACACGTGCTGCTACATCGATCGCCTTTGTCTGTTCCTGCGCTTGCTCTACAGATTCACCCAACCCGTTAGCCTCCCGGATCCCTCCTGACTGACTGTATCTAAATTTATATGAAGGCAATGAAAACACGCTTTGAAAACTGTAAAGCACTGTATGAAAGTCAGTATATTTATTAATATTTTCTAAGGGAACACTGCTACTATTCATTATCTATTTACAACAATGGATGCAAAGAGGTGCTGCTTGTGTACAACCAGAAGTGTACAGTAAGCTGTTTAGGAGGGCTCGGATGTCTGACTTCCATCTTCTTTTCAGTCCACAGTCTCAAGAAAAATTAATTTTGAATTCTTTATGTAGTCTGGATATTAGTCCTCTATCCGAAGATTACTGAGCACTTTCTTCCATTCTGTAGATTGCCTTTGCATTCTGTTGTTTCCTTTGCTGTGCAGTTCTTTAACTTGATGTAATCGTATTTGTTGATACTTGATAATATTTTCTGTGATATTGGAGCTCGTTTCAGGATGTCCTTGCTTGTATCTGTTGCTTCAATCACATATACTTGTTCCAACTATCAACAAGGAATGTAATCATTATGTAATCCAACATATGTGAATAAAAGGATTAAAAAAGGAAATTTACCTGAACTTTAAAAAGCAACACAAAAGCATAACAAGTGCTGCTGAGCAAATTTAGGAAAAGCAACACTTCTATATTGTTGGTGGGAATATAAACTGATACACCAACTATAGAAATACGTATGGAGATTGCTCAAAACACAAAATATTGAAATTTTATTTGACCCAGCTTTACCATTCTTTAATGTATTCCCAGAAGACTTAAAGACATCATACTATACTGATCCATTAAGGCCTATGTTTATAGAACTCAATTCATAATAGATAAGCTCTGTAAACAGATAAGATGCCAACAAAAGATAAAAACAATCTGATATATCAGATAAGTCTATTATATTATATTATATAAAAATTCAACCACGAAGAATTAAGACATCTTGTGATTTTTCTGGAAAAATGAATGAAACTTGACACTACGAAGTTAAGTAAAATATGTCAGACACAGAAAGTTAAACATTGCATTGCTTCCCTTACATGATCAACATAAAATATAAATAAATAAAAAAGTAAAAGACATAAAATAAAAGAGCAAAATAGAAACCAAAAAGGTAGACTATTTGGAAGTGGGAAAGGAAATTAGGACAAGGGTAGCAAAGGAGAAAAGATCAAATATGATCAAGATACTTTATATGCAAATATAAAATGAACATAACTGTCGTGTATTGTGAAAATAAACTAATAAAGATTTTACAAGGTGCAGTCCAAAGATTTGTTTTGGGATATCTCAAGAGAGGTGATAAATAGAATTATTCAAGTTATGCAGTATAGATCTTGAAGAAAAAACTTTCAATTTTTCCTGTTCTATATCATATTAAACAGACACACACAAGCTACATCCTTTTGTATGTTGAAGTACATTATTTCTTTATGTAAATTTTAATCATTAAGGGATGTTGAAACTTTTCTAATGCTTTTAATGCACCTACTGAAATACAGTATGTTTCTGTTCTTCACTTGGTTTAAATATATTAAAATTGCCTTGCTTCCCTAGCATGAATTGTACTTTATCCTAGTGAAGAATCTTTTAAATGTGTTATTGAGTTTATTTTCAAAATGTTTTGTTGAGAACTTTTACATGTATATTCATCAGGGATACTGGCATATAGTTTTCTGTTTGGTATCCTTGTGTGGTTTTGGTATCAGGTTACTGGTGTGTAGAAAGACTTGGGAATTATCCCTCCCTTTTCATTTTATTTGATGTGATTTTAGTACAGTTGGTAGGATCTGGATGCCCACTTTCACAATACACATTTACTGTTGTATTATATTGTATTAGAAGTCTTAGCCAAAGCATCAGTCAAGAGTAAGAAATGAAAGTTATCCAAATTATAAATGAAGATATAAATAATCCATTTTTAAATGCCATGGTCATATATATCAAATCAACTTTGCCAAAATATTCTTCTTGCTTTTGTTTTTTATTTTGTTTTTGTTTTTGTTTTTGTGGGTACCAGGAATCAAACTTAGGATCTCACATTTGCCAGTCAGGTGCAGGTACTGCAGGTACTGCAGGTACTGCACCACAGAGCTATATCCCCAGCCCCGCCAAAATACTCTTAGATATAATAAACAAATATACTTGCTGCAGAATACAAAATCAACACAGGAAAGTAAGCAGCATTTCCATTTACTACACCAAGTTAGATGAAAAAGTAATGAACAATCCAATCCCATTTATATTGACCACAAACAAATAAGAAAACACTTAAGGACAAATTAACAAAGGTGTCAAAAGGTCTTTACATGAAAATCTATAAAACATTGATGAAAAATTGAAACAGAAGCAAATAAATCAATGCCTCATGCACATGAGTTGGAAAAAGGAATAATGTTCACCTATCTATACTTCCAAAAGGAAGTTACAGGCTCTCAATAAAATTTAAAAAGAGAGAATGCTATAGTAACTAAATTAGCATGTTAATGCATAAAATAAACAAACCAGTTGGTGAAACAACAGAAAACACAGAGATAAACTGACACGCTTACAGTTGACTATTTCCAATAAAGTTATCGCAAACACAATAAATGATGCTAGGAAAAATGGATATTTACATGCAGAAGAAAGGGGTTAAACCCTATAAACCTCAAAATCACAGGAAACAAAAGAAAAATTAAGCTCAAAAACTACTAGACAGTCGAAAAGAAATAATAATACAGTACAGTAACAACACACAGAGTGGGAGAAAATATTTTCACACTATATATTTGATGAGGAATTAATATCAACAATATATAAAGAGCTCAAAATATTTAGTGACAAACATAGAAAAAGTAACCTGTTTTAAAAATGGATAAGAGACCTAAACAGACATTTCTCCAGTAAAGACATCCAAGTGGTCAACAGGAATTATGACAAAGACTTAGACTATCTCTGAAAAGCCACACGTATTCAGTGCTGGGGCATCTGGGAGTGATTGGATCATTGTAATCCACTGATTAATCTAGAGTTGAGGGTACAGTTAAGGAGATGGGATCTGCACAGAAGAGGTTTGTCACTGGACACAAGACCTGAAGAGTACATCTCCCTCTCTGACTTCGCTCTTCTCTCTTTGCTTCTTGGCCACCATGACATGAGCGATTCTTCTCAGTCTGATCCTTCCACCTTGCCCTCCCTGCCTTGGAGCCAGCTGACTGTGGACTGAACCCTGTAAAACCTGTGAACCAAAATAAACCTCTTCTCCTTTAAATTATAGATGTTGAGTATTTTGTCAAGTGATGTGAAAGCAACTAAGAAAATATGTAAATGAAGTGTATGTACATATCAAAACCACCATGAGATAGCATCTTACCCTAATGACAATCAATATTACAAAAAGACAAAATAAAAAAGAAAATACTGGTGAGAATGCAGAGAAGGGCAAACACCTGCACACTGTTGGTGAGAATGTAAATTAATACAGCAATTATGGAGAAGAATGGGGGGTACTCTTAAAAAGCTAAAGTAGAATTACCACATGATTCTTCATGCCCACTGTTGAGTATTTTCCAAAGGAAATTAAAGTATATCAGAGAGATATTTGTGCTCCCATATTACTGTAACACTCTTCATGACAACCTACAAACAGTGTTTATACACAGATGACTGAATAAAGATGATATGATATGTAGACACAAATGGAATACCGTCAAGTCATAAGAAATAATGAAAGCCTGTCATTTGTCATACCATGAATAAGCCTAGACTGTGTTAAGTGAAATAAGCCAGGAACAGAAAGATAAGGGCAGAATTGTCTCACTTATATGTGGAATCAAAAGAGACTGGTCTCACAGAAGTAGATGGTAGAATAGTGGTTGCCAGATGCTAGGGACGATAGTGATGTGAGACAAACACAGATTACATAATAAGAGCAAAGTTACAGTTAGATAGGAAAAATAAGTACTAGTGTTTTGCTGCACAGTAGAATGACTACGGTTAACAAATTCTGCACCAGATATTTCAAAATATATACAAAAGAAGATTTTGAAGGCTCTCACAGTATTGATAAACATATGAGGTGATGGATATTTAATTACCCTAATTTGAATATTTCATAATGTATATCACACTGTGCCTCATAAGTATATATATCTATTCTGTATCAATTAAAAATTGAAATAAAAACATACAAAAAAGCATATGAGCTTCCTGGAATTCACAGACCTTGAATGACTTTGGAAAGGGTCCCAATTAACTTAGCAGTGCTGAGTTGGTTTCTCAGCAACAACTCATGTCCTTGACTGCTTTCAGAACTTTTTGAGCAATAAATACTTCTCTGAAAAACGATGGTGAAAAAGAATGAGGAATTATTGGTCTAAAGGGCAACTGCACACCAACTATTAGAGATAGGGCCTGTCCCTCCCAAATCACAGGTTACTAATGGAAGAGCTTGGAAATGGAAGGCATACTACGGAGAAAAGCACAATGGAACAGCTGTGGGTGGAACATCTCCAAGGTCCAGTACTGTGCACTATGGGGTCTAAATGGAAAACAAATCCTCCCCTAATGGAGCCCTTAGTGTAGGCTTGATTGCTTTGTTAAAGGAAAACCACTGGACTCCCACACTTTAAACACTGGTTTCAGTCTGCCTGCATTTAGCAGGAGTCTCATAGCAGCAGCAAATTAATCCAAGTTAAATCACTGGAAGTAAAAATTAAAAAAAAATTCTGGAGTCTCATTACTGAAAAGATCATATATTGACCTCACACATGAAAAGCTTCACACACAACTGCGTTTAGGAGTTCCAATAAGCATCCTCCAGATTCAGCCAGTTTCTCTATCTTTCATTGTTTATCTTTATTAATTTAATAGCAGAAAGGATCTCTTTCCCAAAAAGTTACATACCAGCTGAAAGCTTCTGAATCACAATTCTCAAATTTTAGTGACTCCAGGAAAAAGAAACTATTCTTTTATTTTCAATATTTCCTGTACAAGTTCTGGGATTCATTCGGATGCATTCTGCTGTTCATTCAGTTGGGAGAAATAGAAATTCAATCATGCATCTTGAGACAAATCTCCACTATGAACAGTAAGAAAGTGTGTGTACTGAGAGCTATCTTTCAGCAAACTTTAGGTATCTGAGTTCTCTTCCTGAACAAATCTTGAAATTGGGCTTCCATGTGTGTCCTGACCAAGTCTAGTCATAGAAAGAAACCAAAGAAATTAATTTAGGGAGACTCTTTCACCTTTACTACAGTAGTTGATTATCCTGATATATCAAGTTCCTCCTCCCCACCTTTGATATCTAAGTCTTTCTTAGGTAACTGCCTTCATCAGGAAGTCTGTTCAGGCAGTTTGGTAAAAATCTCCTACACTTAATCTCCTCTTCTAGTAATTTTCTATCCACTAACCTCTCAGTCTTCCCACTGACTATCACTGTCCACACTCATTTTCTGTATTTAACATTTGACTCAAATTACAATATTCTACCATCTTGCATCATTCTTGTACACATTTTGTAGTAGCCTTGAATAAAGTTTTCCTTAACTTTTAAACAAATGTCAGAATTTTTTTAACAGAAAATGTATAGTAATGTCAAACGATTTTTAAAAAATAATTATAATAGGGATGTCATTTTTATCTTGGCATCTCTATGTACTTCAGTATCAAAAGGAAATAAGCAGATAGCAAGAACTTGGGGGAAGCAAGGCCAAGTGTCAGGTACACAGAAGACTGGCTTGTGACAGTGACTCCTCTTTTTCATCAAATGAATTTAGTTACCCTATATGCGTGTGGATGGTGGCAGTAGAAGTTTGGTGTATGTTAAGCAGATAAACTATACAGTAAGTAAGGACATTGCTTTTATTGGTATAATCTTTGTCTTCAGAATTTGAGGCACACATGTGACAAAAAGTATGCATCTGCTCACTTCCTAGCATTTTGAAAGGATATTCTTCTGATAAAGAACCTGACAACTGAGAAGACTTTCAGAGCACTGTGAAGCCTACATTTAAAGTAAATAGAATAATGTTATGATTCTCACTGATAAGATCTACTTAAATACCATTGACCCTTCTGTGCCAACTTTAGATATCTCATAAATAGTGTGATGTCAGATGCAATTAATTGTGTGTTTCTTATGAATAGCTGTACATTCAGATTAAGTTCTATATTTAAAGTTAAAGAATGGAATGTAGATTAGCTAATAATCTATAGGAAAGCTCAATGCTTGTGGTTTGTACCATTGTAGTTTGCTTTGTATCATTTTTTATTGCTAAGTTTTGGAGTCAGGAAATCTAGGTGCAAA
This sequence comes from Cuniculus paca, assembly GCA_004365215.1. Classification (NCBI taxonomy): domain Eukaryota; kingdom Metazoa; phylum Chordata; class Mammalia; order Rodentia; family Cuniculidae; genus Cuniculus; species Cuniculus paca. The sequence goes on along the minus strand of RJWT010024911.1, from coordinate 6,810 downwards.
TTCAAGGTGTGGCACTAACACCGTGCATGACCTTGGACCAAACATTTCCTTCTCTGAATGTTAATCACTTCATCTGTGAAATGATCCATGTGGGTTGGGTCTTACTTTCCTTAAACTATTTTGCATTTGAATATACAGGTGTATGCCTTATACTAGGGCTGGAAGAAAGCTACAAATAATCCAGATTGAAGAGTCAGATAAGAGTAGGAAATCAATAGATGCCAAATGATTTTGCCGTAGTTATTTTTCTCTCATTGCTGAAACAAAATACCTGATACCCAAAGTTAAGGAACAAAAAATTTATTTAGCTCCCAGTTCGTGGAGGTTTCACTCCATAATCAGTTGGCTCTGAGGTAGGGTGGCATGGCAGAGGGGCAACAGTTCATGGAAGTGGAAGATACTAAAAGCAACAAAAACAAAAAAGGAAAGCAAACCTCTTTTCCTCCCTTATATTGTACACAGGCTACCCATCCTATGGTGGGTATAGCACTTATAACCTCCAATCCCAGAACTCCACAATGAACTAATCACAAACTGTAGATTCAGTCACCTCCAAAGAACCTGCTCCTCCCATGACAACATAAAGCTTTGGGGAGACATCCAGACGGAAACCACATTAGATTTCTATCAAAAAACTCCCTGGGGTGTTAAATCATTTCATCCACTTGCCAGTGAATTCTTGCACAACAGTGGAAAATGAATTCTTGCACACTGGAAAATTACCATAAGTAAAATAAACAAGTACAAATAAAATTATGTGTATATGTAAAAATTATTTGCACACAATTCAAGGAAAATGAAACTCTCATCAAAGGATGCTTTGAGATCTAATAGTATCTTGTTACTTCTTTAGATTCAGTGAAAGAGGTTCTGACTATTGGAAAGATTGATGTTCACTTACTTAAAAGCCAGTCTTGCTTTATTTTATCCCCAAAGACATTGTTTCATATTTAATTGTCCATTCGGGTATTCTACTGGGTGTTGCACTACTTTGAAAAAACATTTGATTCTAGGTTTCTCAAGTCTCTGTTAGTGTTAGTCAGTTGGTATCTTTTTCCTCACCTGTTTTCTTGCAGCCCAGTTGTATGATGCTGCCTATCTGCAAGCTACACGTGAAGCTATGCATACGTTTGCATGTTCCACGAAGTCGATTTTATACTTGAGAAGATCCAGAGAACTAGTTCTCCAGCCAAAAAAGGAGCTGCTTTGAAAGCGGATGGTTTTGGAGGTGGGGAACAAGATTAAAGGTACGGTGATACCTGTGGTCCTCGGCCGAGACCCCTGTGGTTAGTGAAAGAATAGTGACCCCTGAAAGGAAAATAACCTTCTCCAGACTGGCTGACACTGAATTATCTTTACAGCCGTGTTTTCATCATTCACCACAAATTATGAGTTACTGATTAAGTAGCTCAGTATCTTTTATACTCCTGAGGTATCTTTGTATGAGCAATCACGGTCTGCGGTGGGTCCGAGCACTGTGCGAGTGGAGGAAAAAATTCATGCATACTTTCAGCAAAATAAGCTGTAAATCCCTTCAATAATAAGAATATAGTCAAATGTTAAAAGTGTCAAAGTGATATTAAAAAAAGATCACAAAATATACAAGACCAATTAGAAAATCAAAATAGAAAGCGGTTTACTTTTTCTTGAAAATGCTCTTGGAAATTTTCTCACTTTTTTTTTTCTGTTCTAAGTAAATAAAACGGCAAACACTTCACACCCTGTACTGTGAATGAGAAACCACAACAGGCTGCCCCGTGCCCAGTGAACTCTTAAATGTGGAGCCAGAGCGATGAAGCTGATTAACCACACAGATGCGTATCGCTATTGTTAGTTGTTACGGCCTCGTTGTGATAAACGAGCGTTGGCCCTAAACTATGATTCTCCTTAAGCATACATTGGTGCTAAATCCTTCTGTTGTTTACTACGGATAAAAGAAATGCCTAATTCTGACAACTATTTCATAAACATCTGCTTACCCCACTCATTATTTAAAAGGGGTGAATATTTATACTTCTGAAACAGTGGCAAAATACTAATCCTTTTAAATGTAATAAGAAAATTAAGGGGAGCTAAAACTTTGAACAGAGTGGTGTTCTCATAGAAACTGTCCCATTATCCTTGCTTAACAGAAAAATGATTGGAGCCTTGACCATGAAATACTTGACTTTAATTACAATTTGTTGTTAATTAGGAATACCTTATACTGAACGCCGGTAATATGAGAAGATGAAAGAGAAATAATTGTCCGTGAATGAGCATTTAGTCAGTACCAAAGTCAGGGATGACTTGTGGAGAAACAACCAGAGTATAACAAGCCTGGCAATGAACGTGGCACTGGAGGGGAAGCCCACATAAACTTGTTGTCCTGGGAGGAATTCACGGAACTTTGCCAACCTGTGCAAGTATTTTCTCTGGCTTATTTCTTGTGACAACTCTGCCGAATCAACCAAATGGTACGGATGATTAGTAAGCGTGACAAAAGTGTTTTGGCCCACGTACACTATATCTTTGTAGTTCAAGTCTGCCTTAAAAATTGGCTCAGCCCACCCAAAAAATATGATTATTCTCAGACTGCAAAATGTGTTCAGTGTCGTTTTGACTTGAAAAATGACTGACGCTCTGGTCTGGATCTTATGCGCTGCCCAAAGGCTCATGTGTGAAAGGACGGGTTCCCTAAGGTGCGCTCTTGGTGGGTGGTAAGATGTTTAGGAGACCAGGTCTGGAGGCGGCACTTTGGACTTGGGTGGACGCCCTCACGAGGGATTGCAGGACCTCTCCCCACTGGCCCCTTTCCTTTACTTCCTGGTCATGAATTGAGCAGTCTTGCCCTGGGCTGTGCCCTCATCATGACAAGCTACCTCCCCACAGCCCAGCGTGACAGGCCCATTGCTCCTGGTTTGGAATCTCCCAAACTGTGGTCCACAGGCAACCTTTCTGCCTTACAATTTCAATGCCTCAGGTATTTTTATAGTGACAAGAAAACTTGTTAAAATGGTGAAAAAATTCATCTTTGGCTCCCTTTTTTAAAGTTCTCGAAGAGACAGTGCCTAACATTTACATAGCTATTTTTCGTCATTTTTATCTTTTAATATCTACATGTGCAGTAACTGCCAAATTACATGCTTTGTGCTGAATAGGATATAAACAAAAACATCAATAAATAAGAGGACCAATGTCCAGGAGTTTACGACCCTACAGAGACCACCAAAAAGGGTAAATTCAGTGCTCAGACTGATATGGTTTAGACTCAGATTTTTGTACAAAACTCAACTTCTTAGGAAATGGTCAAAATTACTTTGAGTAAGTGGTTTGTTTCTCTGGATTTTATTTGTTCACTTTTACATTTTTATTTAAAAAATTAACCCCTTTAGTTTTATTATTAGGAAGAGAAGATCATGACTTGCAGCCAGATTAATTGTTAATTTTTATGGGTCAGATGTATTTTTTAGCAAAATTTGACATAAATTTAGTGGAAGGCAGGCTATTCAGAAACTACAGTTTTCTGTTTCAGCCTTTGCACTGTGCATTTTGCATGCATATCACACTAATATTTAATGAATTCCTCCAATTCCATCTCCCTCCCAGAGAGTGGTGGACAGTTCCTAAGCTACCTCCATACAGGGCAAATCTCCTGTCTACTCAGGGCTTTATTTTACTTTTGATGACCTAGTATGTTATGCATCAATTTCATGTTGTCAAGTTTTTTTTATATTATCTTTTACCTCAGTTCATTGAAAAGAAAGTTTTATGTTATTATCTTTCTATAAGAATCTTTTTGGTTTATATCTTGTACTCTGAGTAACTACCTTGAAGATAATGATACACAGTACATTAACTATTGCTATTCTCTATTTTGCAGTGAAATGTTATTTTCTTAAAAAAAATAAGATATCTGTACCATATCCACAAAACAACAGAAACAGCTAAGGAATTTTATTGAACAAATTGTCTTAGACATCTGCTGATGAGTCATTAATGATAGTTTTCACTAGTCAACTTAATTCTTCCTCCATTATAATTTTATGTTTTTTAAGATACCATTACTATTTTAAGAGATGAAACCTTGGCTCTGATCTGATATTAAGTCAAATACAATATAAAGAAGGTATCTGACAGCAGAAAACATTTCCTTTAAAATGAGTATTTTGTTTTTTAAAGGGAAATTTTTCTTGTTAATCATAACTATTGAAACACAAACATGTTTTCTGAATCATTGTACTTGTAGATAGGTTCCAGCTTTCAAGCCATGAATGCTTCAATTGTGGTGAAGGAATTACAAAGGATATCTTAGACCACAGAGTAGACTAAGAAGTCATCTGGTAAGCCTTCCTCTTTTTTTTTTTTTTTTTTTTTTTTTTTTTTTTTTTTTTTTTTTTTTTTTTTTGTTAAGCTTATGGTACATTTTAGGTATACATAATGATCATATTTATTGTAGGGAATTTGTACCGGTACATGGCATAACTTGATTCTTTTTTTCCCGTTCCCCTACCCTCCCCATTTTAAATGTGCCTTTATTCCTAAAGGAAACATTTTCACCAAACAATGAAAGCATCAACACTGTGTAGAGAGTTATTGCACTCCTGGGGGCAGCATATACATTGTTACTATCAACATCTTGGTCATCTCTGTGGTAATCACTGGACTTCTGTTATATTTTAAGCACTGAGTACCTTTTATGCATTAATTTATTTAATGGCAGAATTTCCAGAAAGTACAAAAATTTTATCTTCGTATTATTGAATAGGAATCTGAGAGATAAAAAAAATGCTGGCATGCACTCATTATATTATTACAGTAATGAATGTGTTCAGAATTCTAGACTAAGCCTTCTGACTCAAGAGTCTTGATAGCTAAACTCTCTCAGCTCTCTGCAGTGATTATAGAATCAGATAGAAGTAGGATAAAATATTACAGCTACTATTCATTAATTTGGGAACTACAAGTAGCAGATACACTGTCTCTGTTTCCTCGTCCTTAAAATTGAATTAGAAATAATAATATGTACATTATAAACAAATGACTTTTTAAAAAATGATAGTACAAAGTCACATCGTATCTGAGAATGAGAACCATTGTTAAGACACCAAGTAATAACTTCAATAATAATTAGTATGGATATATATTTACTTCACTCCCTGTGTGTCAATGTGTAAAAATGGCCAAGGAACAGAATTAATCAAATTTTGTGTTTCCTTGGAGATTAATTTAGTCACTCTGAAAATCTTGTTGAATAATCAACAGTGAAGAAGACTTTAATTGAAGTGCTTAATTAAATTTAGCTAGTGGGATAAACAACGCTAGAAGAAAGAAAGAAGTAGGTAACCAGGGGTCTGGAAACTCTGTGCACTTAATTATGCTCCAGAATCAAAAACTTGCAAACTTTCTTTTTTGTTTTCCACCTTGGTGTGATTTCCTAACTGCTATACTTTCCACCCAGTTTTACTTTCTGTCTTGGTTACTTTTCTCTCATTGCTGGGACAAAACACCTGACACCCAAAGTGAAGCAAGGAAAGATTTATTTAGCTTACAGTTTCAGGAAATTTCAGTCCATAATCAGCTGGCTCCAAGACAGGGTGGCATGGCACAGGGGCAACACTTCAAGACAGCAGCCAGAGCAAAAAAAGGAGAATGCAAGCCCCTTCTGCATCCCTTATACAGGCCACCCCCCCTTCAGGGTGGGTGTAACACTCACAAAATGTCCTTGCTCTCCTTTGCACAGGATGAGGATACTTACAAAGTAAGAACCCTGGCTCCCTGCTGAGTCTTTCAGTTAAACTTCTAAACTGTGCAAGTTGACACAATGTATCAACCATAGCACTTTCTTTCCTCTTAATGATTCTGCACACACAGGGTTGGAGTCTGGACTGCAGTGAATGCCTCTTCTCTTCCCCCATCTCCTCCAGGAACACAAGCAAACTCACAAGATAGAACCCAGCAAGCTCACCCTGTGAACAGAATTTCTCCTCAGTGTTTGTGCATTGTTGTTGTACCATATCTGAGGCATCTTCATGCCTATAAAACACACAAGACAGGCATCATTAATCATGCTACAGTGTATTCCCCTGCAATGTTTGCTTCACACTGTCCATTTGTAAAAATTACAAAAGTAATCATACTGGGGACATGGGTTGACCATCAGAAACTGCTAAGTGATTCAGTTTCAGGACAAGTTCAGGCAGGGGTTACTGAATTCACTACCAAGCCCCAGTGGAGAAGTGGGCATATATTCAACTTCCTCTCACTGACTCTGGAAACATTAGCAGAGTTAGTTTCTCTGACTATATTCTCAGACATCTGAGAAAATTTGATGTTCATGTGAGAATACACAGCATTCGAAAAGACAGTGCAGTTTTGCATACAAGTTATGAAAATCATGTAAATTACTTGGTAGCTGTAAGTTGAATGTTTCCAAAGTATGTGAAAAATAAAAAATGAATTGTTTTTTAAAATAAATTTTTACCATAAAATTTTTGTACTTAACTTTGTTTTGCTAGAGATTCCTCAGCCGGACTTTTCTTAAGCACTACCTTGTCAATAGCATTTTTGTAGTTATACCTACTTTGTGATTATTGCTTTAGTCAAACACAGTGTACTTCACCAAAGGCAATTATTTGATCCGTATGTATGTACTTCCACAATCAATATGATCTGTGAAAAACAAGCTGTATAGATCCAAGGTTGTTCATTTTAAGCTAGTTCATGATTTTACTAGATTGTTTCTTTTGTTTGTTTTAATTTCATGCTTAAATGCAAATTCATTAGACAAACTTTCTTTATAAAATTGCTTATCCCTAGAAATTTTTATTC
>RJWT010024910.1:0-16305 GCA_004365215.1 Cuniculus paca | reverse complement strand
GGATGTAGTTCAGTGTTAGTGTATTTTCTTAGTGTGCACATTTTCCTGGAAAGAATTTTCCTGAGTTTCATTCCCAGCATTGTAAAAATAAAGTAAGAGAATTCTCAGAAAATTAAGAAAAATATGTAACCTCATCAAATTGATAACAGGAATATATTTTGAAAATTTGCTAATATTTTAATCATATTTTTAAAATCAATTTGCCAATTACTTTTGTTTTACAAATTCATGGATAAAGTTGAATGATTTGATGCATGATAAATGCTTAAAAGCACTTGTTTGGAATAAACTGTTTTTTTCTGCAAGAATACAATAAAAAAGACTTGTGCCTTAGTTATCCTTAACATTGTCACCAACATGATACTAATGGAACAAAACCAGTGGACCTGCTTGTGCTTGCTTGCTTTCTTTCTTTCCTTTTTTCTTTGCTTTTCTCTTCCTTTCTCTTTATTCCTGTCTGTCTCTTTCTCTGTCTGCCTCTCTCCCTCCCTCCCTCCCTCTCTTTTATCCTCATCTAATTCTGTTGTTTAGTAATAATTGTCATGATTCAATCAGCATTTGAGAGATTTTGTCCCTAACTTAAAAAACAAAATTGAGGGTGATTTATCTCATTTATTTACCTTCAGTCTTTCTTTTGTTGTTGTTATGACAAGATGTGAAAATTTCATATCTATTTGTGATAGACTCCCTATTTATTCTAGTAAAAAAGTATATTTTCTTGCTAAATTTAGATGAACAGGGAGTTATGGAAGCCATTCAAAATTGCCAGAGTTACATGCAAATACAGAGTATGATGTACAGACTCACACATAAATATTGCTTCTCTGCACATATTTATGCTCCATTATTCCTTTGCACCTCAATTATAAATACACACAGTGATAAAGACAATTCCTAGTGTTTTCTTATTGCTGTTTTGTTTTTTTAAATTCTGTATTATTTCTATCCTTTTTTGTTTTGTTTTCTTTAAAAAAAAAAGGGCACAGAGATAGTGTGTATGGATAGCCTGCTATAGAATGAAAAAGAGACTTTTCCTCCCTCCGTTTTTGCTCTTGTTCTTTTTGCTGTCTTCTGCTTCCTTGAATGGTTGCCCCTGTGCCATGCCACCTTGACTTGGAGCCAGCTGATTACAGACTGAAACCTCCACAAACTTTTAGCTTAACAAACCTTTCCTTCAAAAAAAAAAAATTCCTGTACTTGTGTTTTAGTCAATTAGTTAATTTTGTTCTCTAATGTCAACAATGACAAACTTTTTAAAGTTTATATCAACTTTTAAAATACAATCTGTTCTTTTCCCCAGTGTGGAGTTGGTTTATGCAAAATGGGGACTATATAAATTTGCAAACTCCACTTACTTAAGGAATGCTTAAATTGTTTCATCTCACTTAACATTTTTGTCTGCGTATGGTCCATTTAGGACCATGCCACTAAATCAGAGCTCTGTAAGAAAATGTCTTGACTGATTAGGAATGTCTGCCACAAGTGAGGGAAACAGAATCAGTATGCATGCCAAATGTTTGGAATTCCTGTTTTAATTTCCTTGATGATATTTCCCTATGAAAAGTAGCTGATTTACTAAGTAGGGTTTAGGGGTTTGCATTACCTTCTCCAACCTCCCTGAGATCTATGCTTACTATGCTAACATATTTTCTACCATTTAATATTATAAATCAGCTGGTGTCCCTAAAAAGACACAATAGGGTTATAAAATACCTTTATGATACTTTGTTCAACATAATTTAAAACCACAGAGAAATGAATCTTCAGAAAATTTCAGCCAAAATTAAAGCAGTAGTTCCTAGTCTACTTCTAAAAAAAAATCTAGTCTAACAGTTAACTGTGGGATTAATGGAAGATGAAATGGGATCATGGAAATGAGAGCACTCTGGGAAACAATTTCATGAAAAATGCATTGCTGAGATGGAATGAAAAAACGCTTAAAGAACAGTTTCTAAAGGTGTTATTGTTGTTTGTATGGGTGGTAAACCAATAGCTGTATGACTCACTTTGCTAGTTTTTGTTATTTTGTTCACTCCCCTTGTAGTGCTGGCAATCAAACCTAGGGCTTTACACTTGTGAGGCACAGACTGTATCACTGAGCTACACCCCCAGCCTACTTGGTTAGTTTTTGATCTGGGATTAAACTCCGATTTTCATGTAAATCTGCACAATGAGATCAGAGTTCATACAACTTTCTTTTAACCTGTCTTTATGATAAAAGGGATGGAAATGTTTTGATAAGAAAAGTTCAGAGGCTATCCTGACATACTCCAAACACAGAGAAAGGTGCCATTCTGGCTGCCATTCTTACAGGAATTTTCATCTCATCTTCTGTCCCACACGGGTCAGACTTACAGTACTCCAAATAAAAATTCAAGCAAATATGCCTATAGTGATACATTGTGTAAATGTTGTGAACACATTTTACCAAGTCTTCTAAAACTCACAAAACTACAATCAACATAACAATAAAAACATAAGCCAGATAGTTTTATTTTTCCATAATTTGTAAAATAGGGAACAAAGTTCCGTGTCACTTTTGAATCTCACTGGTATACCTTTAACATTCTCTGTAAATTGTTTGATAGTTATTTTTAGGCTATAATGTGAGATCATAAGAATACTTTAAAGTCTACTGAGATAAATGAGGCAAGAAGACCAAAATGTAAATTGGGAGAGCATGATGGGCTTATAATACAAATGCTGGACATGCACTGTACACTTTGTTTTTGAGATCTAGAGAGCATTCATCACAAGCAATGTATAGTTAATATCATTCTCTCTTAGATCAAGTCTGCTTGTGGTCTCTGTCCATTAACCAGATATTAAAATGCCCTTTGTGCAGTTCCAGAGAAATGGAGAATTGGAATACAAAGTACTAACCTGTACTACATGTTTTTATCTAAAAGTAGCTAAAGGGGAATGCAGAAGACAAACACTTGATTTCAAGCGGTAGCAGGTCATGCGTTTTAAATCTGAGCTCTGTAGGTTGACCTAAGGAATTCCATAAAATTTGAAATCGTAAGAAATATTGTATAAATGTGTCTAAGTGTTCTCTGTGGAAAGATTCTGGGGATCTTTTATTGTTTTTTCAAAGGAGTGAATCACAAAACAAAACACAAATTTGTATTCATACTGTGAAATTGTACTTCTCCAATCTTCTTTGATGCAAAACAAACAGAAATTTCCATTTTATTTCTTTTTTTAAAAAATTCTGCCTTACTATTCCAAGTAGTGGCTATATTAGAGATTGAGGAAGAAAAAAACAGGAAAGAGAGAAGCCATCTTTGTAGAGTGTCATGGAGTGGCACACACTGAGAAGTTTTCTTGTCCATTAACTGAAAAGTTCACTAAGAACCCTTTGAGATTATTTGGTTCTTTGGGGAAAGAGAGTTTCCTAGATCCACTAAATCTATTTAAAAGAACATCAACTTAGGGACAGAGAAATTCCTTCCTCATTTCTTTCAGTCTAGGGATGGAAAGGAATACAGGAAAAGAGAGAGAAAAGTAGAGGAAACAAATATTTAGCTTTATTCATTTGGGATATACTCACTGAGCTTTTTACATGACTTATCAGTGATCTGTGATGTTTGTTCTCAAATGTTAAACCAACATCCTCTAATTTAGAAATAGTAATGAAAAGTATCCATTGGGCATATTATTACTTAGAACATCAACGAACATTGGCAGCATGCTACTAAGGAAAAGAAAAACAGTGATTAGTTCGTTGTGTAATTTTGAACACATAACCTATATATTAACTGTTCATCTTATAATTTCACATGACAGGTTTTATGGAACATTAAGACCAATGATTGGCTGACAGAGAAGTCGAGACTGGTAGGATCAATAGAATTGGCATTCGAACAAGGTCAGTCTAACTTGAAAGTCACAAATCTTAACAAATAAGTAGACTGAATCTTCGATACTTCATGTGAACATTTTCAGTTTTTTTCAGCTAAAAATGTAAAAATATAAGGAAAGAGGACAATCGTTGGTTATAAATTCAACTTTCACACAAAGATGGAATCAGAAAGGTGGGATAAATAGAAAAAATTGAAGGATATAAATAGCATGAACTTTAGGTGGAATATAAAAATATAATGCAGTTGTGGGAAAAAGAAGAAAAGCATCCAATAGAAGCAACAGGTATTCAAAATAAGTAGAAATGTGCTTAGATTTTCGTCTCCTTGAAAATGACCTACCTGGCTAGCATCCATTCTGTTTTGGACATCATTTTTGATAACACTAGAAAACATAAAAGTTGAAATGATCCCTAGTCAACTGGTGATATTTAGATATTTTCAGAGAGAAAAATCTAATGTGATTTAAGAGGTTGACTTCTGGAGCTCATCAGGACTGCTTCTAATCCTGGCTTTTCCACTTTTCAATTGAATAAATCATTCAAGATTTTTGTGCAACACTTTCTTAGAGTAAAATGGACATAATAGCATACAAGTTTAGATCATTGTAAGTATAATTTAATACAAAAGAGAGATGATAGAAAAGAATATTTTGCATAATGAATAGACATCTTAAAGTTACCTCTAGCTAGCTAGTAGATATAGTAGTATTACTGTAGTCACGTGGAGAAAGGTAGAAAGGAAAAAACATAATTCCGTACCTATTTCAGGAGGGTCTTAGCTATATATTACTCAGATAGAGGTAGTCAGGCACTTAACATATCTCAAAGAGGATTTAAGCATTAAGTGGTAAATAATAAATACATAAATGCAAATTATAATCACTTCGTTTCTATTAATTTTAGATGGCATATTGCAAAAGAGATGTAAGCAATACCAAACATATAAAGTAATAAATTCTTTCAAATTCATTCCCCTTCTGCTCCTTAGAAAGAATCTATTTTATTTCCACTGGTGTTTACCATTACTATTAAAAATGTGCAAAATTATCTAGTCACTTGATTTTTTTTAAGTAGTGGGTTAAACATGGTGCTTGCTAGGCAAGTGTTCTACTACTAAGATACATTCTCAGTCTCATTTTATTTTTTATTTTGGGACAGGGTCTTGTTAAGTTGTCCAAGCTGACCTAGAACTTGCAATCCTCTTGCTTCAATTCAGCCTTCTGAATAGCTGGTAGTAGGGACATATAGCATCACACCCAGCTAATTCACGGATTTCAGTATATAGCATTTGCCCACTGGAGACGATAAGACACATAATAAACTTAGCTTGTTTTCAACCTACTTTCCCTTACCATATCATTGTTGTTTTTAGTTTTATTATGATTGCTGACAGTAGTTGTAGTTTATTTATATTTTTAGCTATAAGTACTACAACAGAGTTATTGTTATTTCTTGAAGATCAAATTTAAACTGTTCTGTCAACTTCCCAACATGAGAAAAAAATGAAATGATAATTTTTTCTTATTTCTCTTCTGTAATTATAATTATGACTTTGATGCTTTGCTCTATGTTGATTCTAAAAGTTGAAGTAAATCAGTAGTGCAAACAGTGGTATTATTTTATGCATATTACTCACAACATGAAGTATGCTAGTACCTGCAAAAGCTGAGAAGCATTCTTGAGCTACAAAATGTTTAAAATATTTGTTTCACCATGTTAACTCAGGTTACTATTTGGTCTGTTCCATTTTGGGACCATGTCATTTCTAGAATTTCCTGTTTTGCATGTGTGAGCGTGAATGTGTGTATCTGTTTGTTTGTTAGTATATTTTATATTTACTAGGGGTTCTAACTCTTCAAATTAACTCTGTTTTGTCTTTTCCCCCCAGTAATGGGGATTGAGCTCACAGGCATGGGGAAGCCCATTCTATTTGATTTTAATGTCAAATACTATACCTTATTATAATATAATCCACCAGGAAATTTAACTTTTCATTTGTCTGCTGAATCTCCCTTCTTGACTCTTTCTTTTAATTTGGACTATTGGTTTCCTGGGTCAGTTGTAAAGCTGAAAGCCAAGAATATATAAATATATTACTATTATTATTTTCCTCTTGTAATTTATTTGGGTTTTTTGGATCTTTTTGTTGTTTCTTGAGATAGAAATTAACTGGCTTGATTTTCAGCCTTTTTTTTCTAGCATATACAGAGTGGTAAATATCTTTCAAGGAGCATCATCTCTATCTTATGTAATTTTTCAATATAATATAATTTAATATAAAAATGTTCTCTAACTTCTGTGTTTTAGTTTGTGAATCAATTGTCATAAGCACTGTGTTATTTCTAAGGTGTTAGGAGACCTTCTTCTTCTCCTCTCTGCCTCTTTATTCCAATGACTCTATTCTCCCATAACCCTCTATAACAATTTCCTATATGTTATTTCACATAAATAATTACATAATTTAATTAATCTCTATAAAAAGGACAATTTGTATTTTCAATGCTTTCATATTCATTGGAAATTATTTTATGACCCAGAAAAAGTCTAACTTTTAAAGACATATCCATTCAAAAAAAACTTGATCTGCTATTATCGAGCACTACAGGTGTCCAAAAGTATGTTTATTAATTTTATTCTTTATAGTCTATACTTTATTGATCTTCCCTCCCTCTGGTTTTGGCGTCAAAGTTTGGAAAGATAGGTTAAAATATTCTTATGTGATTATGGATTTGTCTATTTTCCCTTTTACTTCTTTTATTTTTTAATTGTGAAGATATATTTGTAGGCAAATTATGTATTTTGACACTTCTATGATAGGCAGATAGCACCTGTCACTTCCATCTCCACGTATTTTGTTCCATATAGACCTCTCTCATTGAGGCAGGACCCATATTTTGTAGAATATAGTAAAAACAATGTTATGTTACTCTCACAATTACATTTTGGTATCTGAGATCCTATTCTAGCAGAGCAGAGAAAGATTCTCTTTCTGGCCTAAAAGAAGCCAAGTATCATGCTATGTACTGCCCATAGTTAGCCCAATATGAGCTCTGGGCAGCCTGTAGTACCTAAGAGCAGCCTCCAGTCTGTAACCAGCCAGATCCCTCAGTCACACAGCCATAGGAAATGAATTCTGTCAACAAACAGCATAAGTAGATTTTTTTTCTAGTTAGAAGATGGTGAAATGGCACCGTTAGTAAAAATAAAATACCTCTCAACCCAGAAACCCTATTCAGTGTCAAACAAAAGCTGTGACATCTTTTCCTCATCAATGTTATAGGTGCAATGAAAGTACAAGTCCACCTAAGATTTTGATAGCATTCAGAGAGAACCTCTGCGCAGAAAACTCAACTGGGTCATTCCTAGACTCCTGCTCCATGGAAACTGTGAGAAAAATACCTATGCTTTTAAGCTGCTATATGTGTGGTAATTTGTTGTACAGTAACAGAAAGCTAATGCACACTCTAATACACAATGAATAAAATGTGTTATTTTGTTTCTAGTAATGCTTCTGACCTTAATATCGAAAGGATTTATGTTAATACAACTAAATCAGCTTCTGTTGTGGCTCTTAGTATTATATACATGGTATTACACTATATTATTTTTGTTTTGATCTTCCTATGACTCCATTTTTAAGTGTACTTTTTCCAAGGAATAGTCTTTGTTTCTGTGGTTGTTTTGCTGTCAAAATTTTATTCAGTAAGATAATTTTGCCACTTATTGAGAGTATTTAGTCCATTATGCACAGATTTTACTCGGTTGGAATCTTTCCAACCTCTTTTATGTTCTTTTGTTGCCTTATTTTATATAAACTGTTTTTTATTTTTAAAATCTTCTATTTTCTCGTGATACATGAATGTGATTACTCGTTTTTACTGGCTTTCTATATATTAAAACATTTATTCTTGCATTAATATTTCCTCATATGACCTAGTAATCATGTCCAAAACAATTCCAATTATCTTCCTTCTACTGTTTCATACATTTAAATACTATGCATATTTTAAACCCAATTCAAACTATTAGCATTTGTACAGTTAATCTGTCTACAGTTAGATTTACCTACTTAATTATTTTTAATCACTATTTCTTCTATCTCTATTTGTGGTTTTCTGTATTGAACAATTTTCTTTTGACTAAAATATTTTTTCCAGTAGAATAGGATTAATGAAGAGGAATTTTTGTGTACCTGGCAATACTATTTTATTGTGGTTTTTGTGTGCCTGGAAATCCTATTTTATTGTGTAGACCTTTTTGAGTTGACAAGTATTTTCTTTTAATTAAAGGTATTATTACATGGTCTCTTGGTTTTAGTTTCTATACTAAGAAGTCAGCTCTTGGTCTCAATGATGCTTCTTAAAAATGATAGTAATTTTTCTTTGTCTCCATTAAAGAAGGTCTTTTATCTAAAATATTATTATGATGACTTTTTGTCATCTAGTATTCTGTTTAGGTTCCTAGTGTCAGTCAAATCTACAGGTTGATGTGTCTGATGGATAGCTGACAATCACAGCAATCATTATTTTGAGCACTGCTTTTTTTCTGCTTTTTCTGAGATGCTAATTACATGCGTGTTAAATATATTTGCCATATCTCTTAAATTTCTTTCATTTGTTTGTTCCCTGCATCTGTGAAAGATCCTAGTTAGCGTTTTGTCTCTGAATTCCCTTGTTTGTTTCCTTGAGTTAGAGTTTTTAACAATATTTTCAATGGTTTCTTGACTCTAAAAACATATGTTTTTTTTGTTTCTCAGTTATGTACCCAAAAGAGGTCAGTGTTCCCAAGGATAACTAATTGTGTAGGAATTTGGCTCAAGTCAGTGAGATTCCCTTCTGTTTAGATTTTGTTCCTCATGGCATGACTGTTTAGTGACCCTTCTATTCTTTCTGAAAGATTCATTTCCATATTTTATACCACTTTTCCACTAGTTTTCATTGAGAGAGTACCCAAGTTACATAATGATGCAAGCACAAGAGTCATAGCTAGAAGTAGAAATAGCTCACAAAAATATTTAAAATTATCAAAAACTATATTTCTATGAATTCAATTTCATGATAATCTACTTTTTTAGGTAGGTCACATGATCTTCATGTTATTAAGATACTACCTAGTTTTATGTTACTGTTTGTTCCTTGTGTTGAACCTATTCCCTTATCTTATGCATTCATCACAATCTTTCAATTTCATGCTTCAAATATTTAATAGTTTCTGGGTCATCATTTATGTCTGTTTTTCATAGGTAGCTAGTAGAAGTTTGCTTGGTATATTTATTTATCTGAAAGACTACTTCACTGAATGGAATAGGTATCTTCTTTGTAAGAAGTCTGAGCCTTTTCCAAGACTCTCTTTAAAAGGGATATATAAATCTGTTTAGATCTCCTGTAATTTTCTAAGAAGTCTTATCTATATGAGTGAAATGCTTTAATATTTTGCTCCTCATTGAAACTCCCTTTATTTTTCTCTGAGTCTCTTTTGCCCAAATAGTGAACGCTTCCCAGATGTAAATATACTCTCCTCGGCAAGCACTGTGTTTAGCTCAACAGGCTAGGAACAAATTCTATAGGGAGAGGGAAGCACTGTCTTCTCAGGCATATACCATAATGTATAAGACAACCCATGGGTAATTCTCTAGGGAACCAGCCTGAGAAGTTTCCACGAGTCCCCTGATCATAGATGCTATTTTTTATTTGGATGCTTTTGGGGGCTTCATCTGGTAAACTATCTTTCAGGTATATGGTCTCTCTTCTGTATGCCTGTCAGGTATACCATCTAGCTTTAAATTGAGGAAAAGAATGTATGATGCATTTTCAAGTTGTGGAGGTAGTGAAATTCATGATGATATATAGAGAGTTATATAAAGAGGTAAATATAGATAATAGGAAGCAGATGAATTTTGTGTTACTCTAATTACTTGCACCCATGTCTAAGCAAGGTGAGCCAAAGGCTCAGGGCTCTTTGTCCACTAGAGGCAAGTGCCCACCCCTTTCAAAATTATCTGTGTCTTGTCTTTAATCTCCGTTCACCCCGTTTGGCTAGGTATTCCTAGCAGATTATTTTCCAATACCTAGGATGTACTCAAACTTGGAATCCTCCTTCCTTATCCTCCCAGAGTGCTAGGATGACAGGCATGCACCACCACACCTCTTCATACTGCCTTCTGTATTTTTTCCATGTCACTAAACATCCTGCATCCTTGTTGTTTTCTTTCTTTGTTTCCAATTACAACCACTTTAAATATTTTCCTACTCTGATAATCAATTCTGTCTTCTGAATCTTCCCTCTCTTTAGTGGATTATTCCTATCACAACACAAAATGTTTTTTTTTAATTACCCCTTTCCTCTCTATAAAAGATAATAATTTATTAATAACAATAAAAGATAATAAGATGAAGCATCACCAAAATATATTGATATTCTTCTGTAGATTCTGCATTCTTCTGTATCTTCCCTTTTTCTTCTTTTTGATTTCCTTTTTTTTTTTAGTGCAGGTTGGCCTCAAACTCTCAGCAGTCCTCCTGCCTCAGCCTCCCTAGTGCTAGGATTACAGGCATGCGCCACCATGGCAGGCTTCCCTATTTCTGCAATTTCACTTAAAGCTGTACTTTATAAAAAATGTCTCCGAATTATTCATTTCTGTTAAATTTTAATCTTTATAAGATTAAAAGAATTGTCCTATATTCCACTGAACGTGCTTTTGTCCAAACCCACTGACCTTCATGTTATGGGTTACAAGTGCCATTGTATTCTTTTATTGTTGATTCTTACAATGGTGTTTAACATGTTTGGCTATGTTTCTCTGTTCATTCCATTCTCTTTCTTTTATTTCTAAGGCACTTTTTGTAGTTCTTGGTTTTCCTGCTATTATTTTGCTGTTGCTTTTTGAGTTCAACAGTCATTAGCATTACTATGTTTTTCATTACCTTACAGTTTAATTACTGTAGAACAGAAAAGAACCTAATATGCCCCTCAAAGATTAGCATAAGAGTTTAGAGTCAATGGTTTATCTCCTCCGCTTATAGTGGATAAAAAGCATTTTCTATGTTGTAATCAGTCAAGACAGGTAACTAAAGAGCTCTGTTTTAGCACTCAGACAGTGTCATAAACACTGTGATATAATGAAAGAGTTGTTCAAAGCATACACAATACATAAAAACATGCTTGATAGCTTCAAAATATAAGCAAACTTATGGGTAAGCATAAATTCTTAAAGTTCTTTAGTCAGTATGCTGGAATTTAACAGTCAGCAGTATTGTACGTATTTTTCCCTTGGGGTGGCTTCTCATCCTCTTTTATTAATTCATGCATTGAAAATATTTCTGAGCTCCTTACTTGATAAGAGCCTCAAAGAAAAATAGTCAATCTCTTGTTAGACATGAAGTTGGCAGAAGTTGTTTTTCCATTTTCCTTTAAGCCTTACCATTTAAAAAGTTGCATGAATATAGAGCTAGGTCTCCTACTTGTTTTAATTATTGTATCTCCCCATTAATTTCTGTTATCATAATGTTCAGTTTTAATGACACAAACTTGCTTTGCTGTATAGCTTTGTTTTTCCGCCAGACAGTATGTAATGAAAGCAGCCAACTGGGAAGGAAAATTCACAGAATTAATGCTTAAGTTTTGACAAATAGCTTTTTTATCCTCTGAGTCACTCATTTTTTCTCTTTTATCCTTTGTTCCCATTAAAATTATTTGATTTACTACTTCTGAACAGAAGATAAATTATTTTTCCTAATGTACCTTTAAATCAGAGCCAAATAAGAAAAACTAGTTTAATAATATTATATTTCAGACTTACTTATCTCTATAACCTTTGGCTTAGCCCAGTCAGGAGTGATATGTCAATGCTATTCTCTCATGCAATGTTTATTTCCCATTATTTCTCATCTCATCCTTTTTTATGTGTGGAGTCCAATAAAGAAATGCTAGAGAAAATATACAGTTATTTCTAATGTGATTTAATCTTCCAATTGCTATTTGGTGTTTTTTAATTTTTCTCTTATTATGGCAAATCTCTTCTCTGTAATTCCTGTTAAGTGTAGGACAAAATGATAGCTTCTTAGCTTGAGATTCATGGCTTTCTAAAATTTAATACTAGCAGTGAATATTTGTTTGCCTTTCTATCAGCCCTCCTCCTTTTTTTGTTTGTTGTCTTTGTTTATTAGTTTTCCAGTAATAGGGTAAATAATTCCCTCTGTGGGACTAATTTCTTTATTTTCAGCCAGCATCATATTCAGACTCATGGCTTCATTCTCAGCTTCTTTGTGCACCTGTGACTCAAGATTGGCCCATTACAACATCACGTGCCCTAGCTGCAGATCTTTTAAAGATATAAACCTCTTCATTTATTGTTTACTCAAGCTAATAAAATTCCTCTCTTTCTCATTCCCTTCAGACTGAATTTGAATCTTTGTTACTGAAACCGAAACTATTTTTTAGTATGTATATACACTTATATCAGGATTCCACAAAACGCCCATTTTTGTAAAAGCATTTTAAATATTACTTTAAACATATCATGGATGTGTTGTTTTGAACAAATAACAATACAGTATTAAATAATATAATATAATAACTATTTACCTAGAATTTATATTGTATGAGACATTATAAGTACACTAGGGAAGATTTAAAGTATCTCCAAGGATGAAAGTACTAAGGCATTTTATTTAAAGACTTGAGCATCAGTGAATTTTGATATCTTCAAGTGGCGAGTCCTGGAATCAGCCTTGCATGGATACTGAAGTACAATTGTATATAATTTTTATGCATCAATTATACCCTAATAAGATTCATACAACACTTTCTATTTTAAAGAGGATAACACCAAGCAAAATAAAACAGAATGAAGTCAATCAAAACAAACCACAGGACTTCAAAATAATGCAAAATCAACATTACCATAATGTCTCTTGCCATCTTCAAAATAGCTGCAGATACCTTCAGACATAGTAAAAATCAAACAAAACAGAACAGAATAGAACCAATAAAAACAAAACAATGAATACAACAAAGGACTTCAAAACAAGACAATAGGAAATCCAAAATGGTTACCATAATATATCTTGCTGTCTTTGAAATAGCTGCACATGTCATTGGATATAACAAAATCAAACAAAACAAAACAATAAAACCCAACCCTAAATAAACAATGAAAATGATACAGGACTTCAAAACAAGATAATAGAGAATTAAATGGTTACCACCTTCAGAAAGAGATTCCCCCAAAGGTGCCACACTGCCTACTGTTACCCTCTGAATAGAACATCAGACCACCAGCCCTAGACCTGCAAAGTCAGTGAAACACCAAGAAGCATAAAGCATCAAATTGCATTTAACCTTAACAGCTATCATAGCAGCCTGCGTTTCTCTGGATCAGTAGGTTGCTTAGGGGGAGGAAGATGTTGGGGGTTAGGGGATGGCTCTTCTTTTTCCCAGCCCAAATGCCTGAAGAGGCTGGGGTCTGGCTGTCTGCTCAGAGGTGGTGGCCCACGCATGGCCCTGATTCACAGGGAGGACTTACTTCTTGGTGATTTCTTTTCTCTTCCCCCTCAGTGAGTGAATGGCACTGACTCACGAGAAGAGGCTGAGATCTGGCTGTCCCCCCAGCTGGCGTCAGCCCACACATGGCGCTGGTTCACAAGGAGGTCTTGCTTCTCATAAAACATTTATAGATATCTGCCTCCTATCTGTATTTAAGTTCTGAATGTTCATGCCACTGTAGAAATATATAATACCTGTAATCTTAAGGGTCAGTCATAAGTATGTAAAAGATTTTATGAGAGGTAATTAAATCATTGAACTTGCAATTTAAGATGAAATTCTTATGTTAAAGCAAGCAAGGGTATATTATGAAGTACATTGTCAATTTTATATGAATTTACATTTATAAATTTATATACTCTTATTTTTCATTTAAAAAATTTTTACCTCTTCCCTCTCAATAATACCATATAATCGACTGCTCGATTTATTTTAATAATATAAGAAATGCTATCCTTGAATGACACAGCTTGTATTTTCCAGGGATATGTCAGGGTTATTTAAATATTTAAGGAATTATAAGCTCTGTCTTACCATTTCAAGGCATTGGTATTTCTAGTCAATTCAAACCAGCAGTATCGTTTGTTGCCTCTCTGTCAGGATCTGTGTTAAATGCTAAAGAGATTCCAAAATAAAAAACCCAGACACCAGAAAAGTAGCAAGAGGTTTTATTTTCTCCAGAGGAAGGAAGAAATGGACCTCAGAAACTTGTCATCTCTGACCTGAATGGTACATTAACATTTTTACTTACACATAAGATGTGGAAAGTGCAAGTCAGAGAAGACCTTTATAGTAGATCTGAGGTTTAGACTTAAAGTTGTGTGTAGCCGGTCATTGAGTCCAGCTGATTTCCCACAGTTTATAGCTCATTCTTGCCATAATGTATACTATTTCATAAGTAAAAGGAGGTGGTTTGGAGCATTATTGAATGTGATGATTGCAAAGGTCTCAGGAAATGTTCTTCACAAATGTCAGAAGTTTTCTTCATAGAGATTTGACAAGCAGTTTGAATACTTGAAGATTTTTTACTTGTAGTGTATATTATGTTTCTCTCTTTATGAAAAGTGAGAAAAACCAAAGTTCCATTCATCACCACATACATTCTGCTTGTTTTTCTCTAATTATCAAGAAGTTTTCTACCCAAGGTTTTAGAGATTTTATTTAACAGCTGAGAGGAAGGAGGACTAAAATTTTGTTGCAGATAGCTTAAGAAGCTACCTAGACTGGTTGACTCTTCATTTACAGAAGGCACTGGGTCCAGTCTAGGTTTTCACAGGTATGTGCAGGAGTGCGGTTGCTTTGTTGAATTACAAATAAAATGAGTCTCCTTTATATGGGGAATAGGAGGCAAACATCCCGAAATTTGAAAAGTTTACTTAGGAGCTAAGATCTATGCCTGTCAATTGAAGGCTAGTCATATGTAACAGACCCTGAGAAAAGTAGTGCTATTTATATGTATGATATAATCACAGTTCCCAAAGAATAAATATAAACATAGTGTTATGTGCTGTGTTATTTATTTTACCAGACAAATACTCTTGTTTTCGATTTTCCTCCAGCGTTTGAGTAAATTTCTCAATATTTGTTGCTTAAAGGACAGGGCACTGGAATAAAATCTACTTTTAAACCTTAACTCTGTGACTTTTTTTTTAGTAATTTTCTAACCTTTGTGATCCCATGTCCTTATCTGTATGACACTGGCAGTGATTATAACATTTTATCAGAAGAATAAAATTGGTAAGAATTAAATGAAATGATGAAAGAAGAAGCTCTCATAACTTAGTGCTTTGTAAGGAAAATGCTCTAATTTCACTCTTTTTCTGTCTTTGGTATTGTTATTTTACAACACTAAAGGGACTTTTAAAATAATGCAATGGATCACAGGCACTATTTTGGTAGCACTGAATCATATTCTTTTATTGTTAGCCAATTCATACATGACAGCATAAAGAGGGAACATTTTAACCCTAAATATCATGTATTTAAATTGTCTGCTATATTTACCTATTTGTGATTTGTACCTATGACTACGTATATCATTCTACAAAGGGGAGTTTGCTGGCCCTTTCTTTGTTGTATCTAGGTGACGCTAATTGATTTAGATTTTATATATCTTGTATTTTGGTTGAAAATAAATACCCATGCATGCTACTATTTATAGACAGGTGCTTAATTATCTCAAAAACTCTACATTTGTTTTAGTCACTCTGTAGGCTCCCAGCACACATTCTTGGTGGCTCTAGTGTATTCTGCATATGGTATATTTTAAAAAAATTTTAGGTGGTCTTTCTGAGTAACTAAATAATGCAGTACCCCTATAAAATGAGAAGTGAAAATACAAGAACATAAATATATATTTTAATAGATGTTTATGGCATTGCTATGCAAATGTGCAAAGCACTATGACTTCAGGGACCTAGTTCTTTGATGGATCCTCCTTCCCCAGTCCTTTAAGAATTCTAAATCTGTAGAAATTATTAAATAATGTTGTGACAATTAAATTTACTGAGTTAAATCTGAACAAGAATAATGACTTCAAGAAGTCAAAATGAGCTTCCCTAAAACATAAGACTGAGGCAAGGAATCTTAAGTATTTCAGTTTTTTGTAAATGCTTTTATTAGGATAATGGAAGATGTGGCAAGGTACATACCAGAATGTTAGAATGGCAAACAGTTATATAATGGAAATGAAGGTGGTAGGCAAATAGAGACTTTTTAAAACGATGGAAGAAAGCAAGACTCAGTTCCATGTTAAATAAAAAATGAACAATGTGAAGTTTGATTTTGCGTTATCTTTCTTACATATTCAATATTATTAAAAATGACAAACCACAAAATACGAACTACTAGTTTTATCTCTGCAGGCATTGTAAATAATTGTCTAGAATTTATTATTT
>RJWT010024909.1:0-16313 GCA_004365215.1 Cuniculus paca | reverse complement strand
ACTATGCCCACGTATTTATACTCTCACCAGTAGACTCCACTATGGAAGTTGTCCTCACCTTTGCTGCCTTTGAACTTCAATCTCTTTTTGCCCTTATTCTGTGAGTTGGGCTTTTAGCAAATTATCTTTATGATTCTCTGTTCTGTGACATACCTGGAAAATTCATATGTAATGAAGGTCGCAAAAGCTAAACCCTGGGAATGGAACCCAGTGGTACTGATATTCCACGCCATTGAAGAGCAGCCCTCATTTCCCTCCTCCTGTCAGACAGGTTATAATGTTTCAGGTCATCTTGTCTCATTGATTGGGTTGAACATCTCTCATTCTGCAAAGTCAGGGTACTTAAGAACTTCCGTGGAGCCAGAGAACTCTTCCTCATAGTCTCTGACTTTGTCATTGAGATTATTTACTATATTTGATTATAATTATGAAATGTCAAAGATATCACAAGAACCTTAGGACATCAACTCTCTCTCCAGGAGAAAGATATGAAAATATATTATCTTGTAGTGTGAAGCTGATGTGTACCCTTTGAATAGAATCATAGCCTCATACCATAGAAATTCTTATTCAGTTGCATAAGCCTGCCAGCCTATCATTTTATGTGCCTAACAAAATATGTGAGATTATATATATATATATATATTCCTTAGAACACAACCTAGATTCCTCCACAGTACAATTTCCTAGTGATGGATATTTTTTTTGTCTTGGTCTGGAAATATCTGCTAACATTTTTTATGGGAAAAAGATCATGAAGGTATTTTTTTTTATTGCCAGAAATAGTTTGCTATTCTTTTCTACCACTCACTTTTATTTTTTTATCCTCTCTATTATTTTTTCTGTTCTCCAGCAATTTCTCAAGGATCTTGGAGAGATAAACCACAATCACACTTTTCTGAGATCTCTCACATTTACCTGTGTAGTTTTGTATCTCTATTACCTGCCTTCTAGGCTAGGTAGTTTACAGAAAAGTTGGGCAGGGCTTGAATTGCTGAAAATCAAGTCATTGCTTAAGGCTGGAGAGGAACTTGCTATTTGAATGAATTTTATTATGAACCTTTCCAAAGCAAATAACCATTCCTTATTTTATCTTTTATGCAAATTCTGATTTCCACATATAAACCTTACTTTGAAGCAGTGCTTACTTCTGTAGTTACCTTTATATGATGGTCATTCTGCAATCTTCTAATTGAAAATTAGGTAATTTTCATTTACTTTCTGGCTTCTAGCTCACTGAAATGTCTTATCTCTATTTTATTTTGGTAATTTTCAAGTTGGAACTGTAATCGTCCATGTAAAATCATATCTCTATTTCAGTCTGAAAAGATACCTAGCAGTCATAGCAGTCCAGAACATATACTAAGGAAGGAAGTACTCAGAGGCAAGTTAAGTGAACTATTGACTTCTCTGGAAATCATAATAAATTGTGATTTTTTTTTCATAAAGTAGAGAAGTATCTGATTTTTGTAGTTTAATTCTAAAACATACACAACTATGTTTTTTTTTTTCTCTCTCCCACTGTTGGCTTATTCCATCATATTAATGAGAAATGGGTCATCCTGCTTTGGAGTCATTCATAAAAGTTTTCCATTTCTAATTGCAAAAAGAGTGCTCAGTGTGCTTTTAGAGAGGAGCTCTCATTCTTGGGGAGGTGAACAATCTGAATGAAATAAATACCAATCAGAATTGAATGTGAAGATAAAATTTTACTTCCTGTTTTTAACATTAAATACATATTTGAAAAACGTGCTCTTCTTTTATAGATTTCTTTTCATGGTCACATCAGGAATACTGGTACCAACCAGAAAACTAAATTATGATACTCTGTCCAAGACAGGGTGCTGTTTTCTGACCTGTACCAAAACAGCAAATGTCAATGTGAACTGAGGAGTTTCCAGACTAACTCTGCAGGTTGTGCATCTGAGTTCAGGGGTGAACCCAATGATTGAGAATTTTGTCTGGTGAATTTGGGTTTCAGTCATTCATCCCTCTAGTTCAGTCTTCAAGTTTCTCACCCCAGGAGATCTGCAAACATCACTAGAGGCAGAAAGATGATTTCCTACTGAGAATTTAAAAGTTCAATTAGTGAGAAAGTAAAGAGATAGAGCAGGACGTCTCCCAGTGATCCTGTTTTTGCAAGGAGTCAGTGAGTGTCCTTCGCCTCTGTTGCATTTGTTAGTTAATAGTATAGATAAAGCATACCCTTGAGCAGCACCCTTGTTGGGATGACTCATCAAGCATGATTCTCAAGGGGCTGTGGTCTAGTTTCACCTTCAGAACCAGGAGAGCTTGGTGTCTGCAAAGTCCTACTGGTGCTCACACCTTCCATTTCAGAAGGGCATCTGGGTCAGGGGCACTTCTCCATGCAAGCTGATTAACTACAGTTGTGTGCAAATTGCTTCTCTTCAGGTGCTATTTATTACTCTCAAATTAGTAGCGTTATTCCGGTGGCAGGCAAACAAAAGAATTTGTAAAACAAGGACACAAGAGAGATGCAATATGTCTGGTCTTGTTTTGCACACTGATGTGGAAGCAGCGTGAACTAACACCACTGCGGTAGTTTCATTGTTGACCTGATGGTAGAACAGCGCATGGGAGGCAGAGGCTCTTTCTTATCATTGATGGTTTTCCTGACATTATGAAGGGCAGGCCAAACTGATAGGTATACTGTATGGCTGAATTATCATAAATCCTCTCTGCTGTTTTAATTAGCTCTGCTCTTTTGTTCTCCTTCCTTTTTGATTTCAAACATGTGTATGTCTGTATCATGAATTTAGAAAATCATTTAATATCCATTTAAAGGTTTCAAATATCCACAGCATCATGCAATGTGAAGAATGTTGGACTAAAAGTCAGGACTCCTGAATTTCCATCCAGATCTACCACTAGCCTGTAATATGACCTTAGACTTAGACTTAACCTTTTAAAGCCTTATTTTCTGCTTATATGTGATAAAGTATTAGAATTGAATAATTTCCTAAATAAGACTCAACTTTTTAGGGCTATATGCTTAGGATCCTGTGGAAGAGGCTAACATGTGATCACTGGAATATGAGGAGATGGTTATTAGAAGAAAGTGAAGAAAACCATATTCTTGCTGTTGCCAGTTTACAAAGCTACGAGTCTTCAAGCAATGGGAAATACATTTTCCTTCCTTTAAACATGTATTCTTCATTAAAGAAGAGTGTGACATGAACTATCATTAAGGAAAATTTTTCCAGGAAGGTGATCTATATGGAACATGATAATTCAGAAAAGTACCTTACTTTTGGGTCATTAGGTTGATTTATAACTCATATTTTTTTTTTGGAGGGGAGTTCTGGGGATTGAACTCAGGACTTTTTCATTGAGTTGCATCTCCAGCCCTCTTCTATTTTTGGTTTTGAGACAGTCCCACTAAGTCAGTGAACTGCTCAGACTAAAGTTAGCCACATGGGGCTAGAATTTGCCACCCTCCTGCTTCAGCCTTTTGGAGTGCTGGTATTTGAGATATGTAACACCGAACAGTGTTTCTAACTCACTCTGATGCCAGTTTTGCTCCTTTAATTCCTAAACAACAAAAGAAGAATGAGCTACATATGAACGTTATGTGTATCTTCTAACAAATGCCCAATGGGGCTTAAATCTCTAACACTGTGTCAGAAATTCAGAGACAATGTGATTGAGTAAGAAGTAAGCTGATTATATAACTTACAAGTGTTGGAAGAAACCTCAAAGGTACTTTAGTCAAATTATACAAACATTTTCAAAATATTTTATACCTTCGAAAAACTTGGCTTTCTATCACAGAATTTCCGAGTTATAATTGCCCAGAGAAGCCATTTAAATTCCAAGAGAATCAGCTTTCTCATCTGTGGAAGAGAGAAATTAAACTCAATTATCTTTAAATCTTTGTTGCTTTAATATTCTCTTGGGTTGGGGTTGTAGCTCAGTGGGAGAGCATTTGACTAACATGTGCAAACTCTGGGTTCAATCCCCAGTATAGGAAAAAGAAAAAAATGCTAATAGCTTCTTATTCTACTAAGCACTTTCAGTATTTCAGAAATCTGCTCTTGGATGAAAGCACATTAGGAAAGGGGAGCCAAAGTAAAAAAAAAAAAGAAAAAAAAAGTAGGTGATAATGAGATTTTTAAAATAGTAGTAAAATTAAATGCTTTGAGGTTTGGCATAATCTTCCAGTAGTTTACTTTCCTACTGAAAATAAGAAGTTAAGGAGGCAATTTACTCTTTCAAGTCAGAACTTCCTGTTGTAACTGAGGAATAAACATACTTAATAAGAAATGACTAAGGTTTAAGGAATACTAACTGCTAATACCTGAGGGCGATCAAATGACACTTCTTTACTATTGCCATTGCACACATTTGTAAACTCTTATTGTTGATAATAGTATTTCTCTGCTTTTTTATAGCAAAAAAGTTCAACAAAATGTAAACTTTGCTTTCCTGTCACAAAAATGTTCAGAGTAAATAGGAAAATATTCTACAGATATTTCACAAAAATATCTTATTCAGAGCAATTAAAAGAAGCTATTTTCTTTCAGTTTTATCAAGGAAAAGGATTCTCACAAAGTCTTATTTTCACTTCTAATGACACAATAGCTTTATTATAAGACATTTGCTTTATCATTTCTGGTATAGTATTAATTTTCTAAATAATATACATTATTAATTCAAAGTAACATATTGACATTCCTTAAATAAAATTTTAAGCAAGCTTGGTCATAAACTTATCACAGGAATAATAAAGATCACTTTTAGAATGGAAGAAAGTATTTTGCTTAGAATCACACACAAAAGAAACATTTCTTTTATAGAAGAAAAGACACTAAGCTATTTATTTAGCAATAGGAATTCAGACTAAAATGATTCATGTGGCATTTGAATGGGATCATGTGAGAGTACTGGTTTGTGTTTACAAATAGTTTCAGCCTCTGTGTGTGACATGAGAATGGGATCATGAAGATGAATTGTATGTGTTGCATGAGAAATATGCATATTAGAATTTAAGCAGTATAATTCTTGTAGTTGATCTACTGGGAAATTGCTTCTGCAAAGTTTTCAGTTTCTACATTCAAGCAATTATTAGTAGGGCAAAGCCCAAGTGAGATTATGTCCAACCATAGGCCAGCAGAAAAATTACTTAAGAAGCAAGGGAATTTAAGACAGTCGTGGCTATTCTCTGACAGTCTGAAGAACATACGTTTGTAAAAATGGGACTAACTCTCCTAAAGAAAATATAAGTATACTCCCAGGAGACTAAAAATATAATAATTACTATTTCTAATGCCAAACTGTAGAACATAAATTTGGATAACTTAAAAAGTTTAAACTTCTCTGAAAAATAACATAGCCTTTTGGCCTAAGATAATGACTTTGGGGGAAGGAAGTTACAAAAAAAAAAATGAGAGCAAGAGGTATGTAGAAAAAGTACTCAGCAAAGGATATGACTAAAACAATATTTTATAAAGAGAAAAAAAGAAGTTAAGACAATAAATTTTCATTAAATCCGAAGAAAGAGCCATACTCAAGAGTAAACCTCCTAGTTCTCACTTTTATTGGATGAATTTGCTTCTTTCCATTTCTGCTGGCTTTGATGCTTTCTATTAAGCAAAAGAGCTTCATGAAGAACATGGACACACATTCTCTTCCAGGACATCAGAATTTATCTTTTCTCATCCTAACACAGTTCACCTACCACGCTTTGGAAGAGCTTGGAGACACATGTTGGTTATGTGCCTTCAAGGGTTACTTATGACCCTTCTGCATTATTATGCGACTTATACAAAACACACATCATTTTAATGCTTTCTGAGTTAGTACATAGGGAAGGGGGCAGAGTGAATGGCCAAAAGAAAAGAGAACAGGATAGCAAAGACCATTAGACAAGAGAGAAGGAATTGGGGGAGAAATGAGTAGAAACAGGAAGGGAAGGGAAGAGAAGGGAAGAGAAGGAAAACGGCATAGATAAGATCTTAATATGTTATATACATAAATAAAAATGCCAAAATCAAACCCAATATTTTTTAACATTAATATTCACTAGCATATATAGGAAAAATAAAATCTTTAGAAAATCTAAAGGTAGCAGAGTTTGAGCAAAGACTGTCTTGTAAGTTCAGCAGCACTCAGAGCCAGACTACATTCAGAGAACTCGGTTTGCAACATGGTCAGACATTTATGGATGAAAAATGAAAGCACAGTGCATAGACAGCTCTATTGATTACAGTTCAACATTCGAATTCTTTGAATGAAGTTTCACCAATTAGCTGCCTGTAATTGACTAAAGCTCAGTTGGTGTGATTGACTGAGACTCAGCTATTTATTGCAAAAACATACTCCTATGTTAGGCTTATGGTAAATATGTACTTAAGTTAGATTGCAAACCATTACAGAAAGGTCCCTGTGTAGAGGCATCCTTAGAGTAGACTTAGTTTAATTTAACAAGAGATAAAGAAAACAAATCTTATGGTAATATAATAGAATGGTGAGAGTGCCAAAAGGGAAATATTTAAAATGTTGTTATATATTTAATATTTATTCTTACTCTTTTTAACACTGGCTTTTGATTCACTGGTAACCAATTTCCCTTCCTTCACTGGATTTTTATGGTACAGTACATATCTTCAACTTACCAAGTGATCATGCCATACAAAAGTCACTTTAAAATGAAAAATATTCAGTCAAAAACTGTTCAGTACACTCAACCTATGGAACATCGTAGCTTAGAGATACAGCGCACTTAGTGTCAGTTGTAGCCCGCTGTGATCACCTGGCTGACTGGGAGCTGTAACTCACTGCTGCTGCCCAGCATTGCAGGCTGCTTTGTACCACCTGTTACCAGCCAGGGAAAAGATCAAACTTCAAAACTGAATATAGTTTCTGCAGAATTATGTGTTACTTCTGCGCCATCGGAAGTTGAATAATTCTAAGCCATCATTAGCTAGGGACTATGTTTGATGAAGACTTGGACAACTTAATACTCAGTTCAACACAGTTATCTTTTCTTCTAGCTGGATATGAGGAATGTTCTTCCTTCAGGTGTGACCCACATTATTTGGGCAATAGAAAAGAGACCGCACTCTTTGTCCTTCAAATATCTGTTGTCTCCTAAGTACCCTCCTCATTAGACCATGAAAGTGTGCGCAGCAGTGGGTCATTTTCACTTAGATCTTACATTCTATATAAATGCATCTAACTAGAATTCTCAATCCCAACTAAGCACAACTGTCTAGCCAGATCTCAATCAAATAATTTATATTTAGACTGTGTAGCATTTAAGTGACTAAATCATCTAATATACAAAAGGAATCTCTTTAACTCTTCATTTGAGCTATAGACGACAGCTTAAAAGCAAGAGGATCCCTTATAAATAATTTCTTATGCTTTTAGAGGAACTTTGAAGCTATGAATTTGAGAGAAACTTTAGCTTATTTCTGACCCTGGTTTTGCATTTGACATTAGTTGTATGTTTATAGCAGCTGCTGTTGTGTGACTGTATAAATTCACTATATTGACATTTTCATCCTGAATTAATTTGTCTAAGGTTTCTAGGGGAGTGCTGATTTCGTACTGGAAACAAGGTTAGGTTATGGAGTTCTGTAACTCAGCACATTATAATTCTGACTTCTACCATACTCCAGAGGAATTAGTCTGGGTGACTTCAGAAGACTAAATATTGGAAAATTGCTAGCACTACTAAATCAAGCAGCTCCAGGCAGTTTACTCTTTGCAAGCAAATTAGAGTATTAACTCTTTCCAATCATTGATTGAATCAGAGTTGCATATAATCTTATTTGTGAAATGCTGGACTTGCATATTGAAGTAGTTAGAAAGTAGAACATGCATCCAACCAGATGTTATTCTGAAAAAAGGAGGTGTTTTGTTTGGTTGTTTTTAGTAGTGGAAATTTGAAACCAACACCTTTAACACTGAGCTACTTGCTCAGATCATTTTACTTTTTATTTTGGGACAGGGTTTAAGTCACTAAATTGTCCTGGCAAGGCTCAGACTTGGAATCCTTCAGCCTCCCAAAGTGCTTGGATTACCATGCCCAGCAAGATTTCTTAAAATGTACAGGTATTATAGAATTGCTATCCATGGGTATAATCTGATTTTTTAAATAGGCCTTAATTTCATACAATTCTCAATTCAATGAATTTCTGCCTAAGTGTTAGGCAATACTGCAAGAGAGCTAAGAGTCGATGATCTATTTTAGGGCAAATTGAGTTCATAGGTCCATCGCTTATTAGGTCTATGATCTTGATCAATTTATTTAGTTTCCCTATATATCCACTTTTGTTTGTGGATGACCTAATAATAGAATGGCTTTGTGGAACTTTTGAGAATTAAATGTGGTGGCCCATGTCATTGGTTCGGTGCTGAACAGAAAGGAAAACCTCATGAGTGGTGGTGACCAACCTTCATTTATCATCATCACCATTTCTTCAGGGGGACACACAATGATGGTATTATTCAAATATTTTCATAGAGGATTTCAACAAGCACACATTTTTTCTTTCCTTCCTTAGCTAGTCCCAAAGACATAGGAATAAGACACATGACTAATTCCATGCACAATGGCAGAGAGCTTTAAGGAAAGATGGCTTAGTCTATGTAGGCTCCTATAATAAAATACTAAAAGATGCCTAGCTTATAAACAACCAAAATTTCTTCCTCATGGTTCCAGAGGATGAGAAGTTTGAGGTAAGACTCCAGTAGATTTGATGTCTGGTGAGCTTATTATTGGGGTTCATAAATGACTTCTCTTTAATAGGGGTATGAATGTCATTTATGAGGGCTCCAGCAGCAGGATCTAATCATCTCTCAAGGGTCTTACATCCCAGTACCATCACACTGATAATTAGGCTTCAACATTTAAATTTGGGGTAGAGGTTACAAAAGATCCAGGCCACAGTGGTAGCAGTCAGGAAGACATGAATTTGAATCCTTATTTCCACATAAATTCTTCACTTGCTTTAAACAACTTATTTAATTTTCATTCTGCTTTATCTATTATGAAAAAAGAATAAATCATATTTAGCTAAATGTGGGAGTATGACAAGTTATTTCTAATGTAAAAAATTAACTCATAAATGCAATATTATTAAATAATGATTTGCTTGGTGAATGATGCTTAGAATTTTACTTATGTGAAGAACTTTACAAAGTCAAGAAATTATTAGGTTTCTCTGGTTTTTAGGAGGGTATGTGGTCTTATCCTTAATCCTCAAAAACTATTAAACATGGAAAATCAGCCCTCATTTTCAGCCTTCTTTCTTCAGTACAAATGACAGCCATATTTATAATCTTTGTTTTTAGCCAAGTAAAGCAGAGGGAAGGGAGATGGAATTCACTGAGGATTATTTGCCCTAGAGGATGACTCAGCCCTCAAAAAGTAAATCAGCTGTATGAAATGAGAAATGATGTCTAATCATTGAGAGCAATAATTACATTCTAAATATTAGCTGAGATGACAAGAAGTGGAGAACCAAAGGAGAGGGCATAGCTCACCATTGTGTGACCTTGTTGGACACCTTCCATCAGAACTAGAGCTGGAGCATGGGGCTTGTCTGAGGATAGTCCAGTGTAGGTACCTGTAAGGTCACCTAATAAATGATAGCATTTTTGAACATTTTCCCTCTTTTCTTATTCTGGGCTCCAATCCTTTATCTCTTTCTGAGCTTTAAGAAAGGAAACTGTCACTCAGAGCAAATCCCCATATGCCTCCTTGTTGCCCTTATTTAGAGAACTTTGAGTGGCATGATGATGGCCAGTCTTCTCTGGAGAATAATTAGATATGTAGCTTTAGAACCAAAAATGTGACATGGGATAAAATCACACAAAGCCATGTGTCGGTACAGACCAGTCAGCAAGGGAGTGTTTATCCTGATTTATCTGCTAATTCCTTACAAGTCTGAAAAACTTTTCCTCAATATCTTAAAAGTGCTATGATCCAAACTATTTTGCTTTCTCTGATTGTATTGATATTACGATTTTTTAAAGTAAATATGTTTTAAATTTTTCCTACCCCATCTATAGCTTCTTTTAATGCTCATATACACATGCATACATGCCCCCCACACACACACCCCACAAACCATCTCAGACCAATAAGCCCATCTAATTCTTTTTAGCATTTGCATCCCATTATTTGTCAGGTTGAATGGAACCTCTGTACTTTACCTGCTGACACTTAGGCAAAGGTGTATAAAATACAAAATTATTTTTAGCTGGATTAGAAGCTTAGCTTCAGTCTATCAGATAATGCTTCAGCTTTATACAATAGAACGTAGGAAAAAAGACTTCTCTGGGGAAACAATGAATAGAACAGAAAAATGTCCTAAGCATTCTACTTGCAGCTTATATAAATCCTGCGGACTGTACCTTGATACTAAAATTTGGTTTATGGTGCCCTTAAGCATGTACTTAATAGCTTATTTTCTGCTCTTTCCCTAGATTTTATTGAACATTTGCTATAGTCCACATGATATAGTTCTCACTTTGCATTCATTTGCCTCATTTACTCTTGGGATATCCCTTAGTGATTTGGTAGTATCCCATGTATGGGAACTTCTATGCTACTGTGAAAGGAAAGATACAACAGATATATGCTTAGCAGCACCTTCCCCAGGCTCCATTATTGCACATTGCTCACTTACATGTTACTTCCCCCACCTAACTGTATTTTACCCATTATTATATCATTAGCACAAACAGTATAGTCAGGTAAGTGACAGCTCCTGATTCAATATTGACCGTAAGAATGAGCCCTGGCTGGGAAACATGAGAGCCCTGTTCAAGCTCCTGGCGGCATAAGACATGCATTCACTATGACCAAGAAGACAGTCAATAGGAAACCACTATCACTTTTTTTCAGTCCCCCTTTTTCTTATGAAACATTTTGCAAAAGTTCTTATATGATCCTACAATTAGATTTCAACAATAACAGCACACGTGTGCATTGAGTTGCATGTAAATATGTACTCAGTACAGTGTCAAGTAGAAAAACAAGCAGGTATCCTGACAGTGTATATAGAATCAATAAATTTTTAAACATATTCACTCATTTATATACTCTATCCAAGCACACTTTTATCCTTCCTTTGCTCTTGTTGAACTCATCATTTGTTTTTGGACACTTGGTCTATTTCTAAAGTTTGATAAGCATTAAGGGTAAAAACCTATACCACATATCCACATACAACCTGTGTATGTGTTTGTCTAATTATTTTGTTAGGATAAAAGGATCCATATGGTGTCCACTTCAGTGTGGTTATGTGGTCTGATTTGCCTCTCTGCCTCTGGGAATGAGATTTCCTCTGAGGGTTGTGGCTGCCACTCTATCTAGTGACTGGAGTAGTATAACTTCATGTGATGGGACTAACAAAGCATGCCAAAGGTTGTCTGCATCTTAAGTGTCAATGAGTAATTTGACACCCTGTGAGACACTCATTGTTTTTTTAGAAAGCCTGTTTCTCAGCTGAGTTTCTGTGATCAGATAGCAGCAAGGCCCTAGCCTTCTCACATAGAGATTAACCACATGTAATTTGATGCACATGACCATGAGGTATGGGATTTTGTCAATATAGAGTTTTGTGGAATTGAGTGATGCTCAATGTGTAATCTCACAAAAGAGCACTGGTCAAGCTAGTTGATCCTGTCTTGGAACCTCATGTTAGAATAAATACAGATTCCTCTGTGGTATTATAGACTGCCCCAAAGTTAAGCACTTCTCGGATGCATAATGAGCTCTCTGCCCAGAATTGTGCAGTGCTAAGGACCTTCTGCGTCAGTGGTGGCGAACCTATGACCCGCATGCTGCAGCTGTGCCACAACCTGCTGTTCATTTTCATTGAAAGCCCTAAAAGATTCACCATCACTGCTCAACATTGACATAGACACTAGAGCCATACTGTTAGGCAATTGGGAAAACATATTCTTGCAGGAGGAGGCTAAAAGAGACATAGCCAGAAAACCATGAAGGGCACAAAGGAAAGAACCTTTTCTTCAAGCCCTAAGTATTAGGGAGCCCGGGAGTGGCATCACTTTGTACTCCAGAAGTGACATTTTAATTTATTCTCTGAGAATGCACTGATCACCAACTGCAAAAAATGGATTCAGTTGTTCGCCTGATTCAACCCATGTCAAAGTTTGAAAGTAATTATGCTAGTGAGGCTGATAGGCAGGCAATTACATTTTTGTTCTCTTGCTTCATCTCTATCCCTCTACCCCAAGGTTATTTTCTGAGAAAGGCGATGTAGACAAAAGCCAAGAGAGTAATCTCTGGAGAAGTGGTAATGGGCTGCTACAGCAAAGGCCATAATAAATAATACTATAGCAATTTTTATTAGCCTCCTATGAAACCTAACAAGATAAAAGACGCAGACTATTCTGTCTCTTTCTTGAAATAATGGAATAAAAAGGGCACACACAATACAAGGCAGTTACTGTTCCTGAATTTCATTTGAATTGTCTTTGGCATTCCCACAAATGTAGGATGTCCTTTACAAAGTTTTCCTCCAAATCATAATGTAAATGGAATGAACAGTAGGGACAAATTTAGTCATGTTTGAAGTCCATGTCTGTGTTGGAGAGAAGAATCCATGAGAGACTGATGGCACACTTAAAATTGTGATGAAGGAAAATTGAACAAAGACTTAAATAATTTTTTAAGCTAGAACCAACACCTGGCATCTAAGCTAAAATAATGTCAAAGAAAGAGTTGAAGAGTATATATGAAGACAAAAATCACTATTTGGTGAATAAAGAGATGGATGGATAGACATGACTTTTTTGATCTGTTTTTATTTTGAAGGGGGGGTTATTTACCTGCAAAACTTGGAAAATTCATTACTTTCAATTCAACAAAATAGCTCTCCTAGTCCTAAGCTAGTGAAATAAGATTTTTGAGGGTGGAGAGTCTATTTAGTTCACACAAGATAATTAATTTATTTGAATTTTTTGTTTTGACAATATAAGGAAAAATTTAACAGCTTGCTCACCAAAGTTGGCATTCAGAGTCAAATCTCTCCTCCCAGGAAATTTGTGTCTTAACAATTCATAGTGACTACCTGCAACTATGAGAACTACTCTGAAAAACTATCATGCCACATATCCAGGACTTTCTCATGTACTGACTTCTCTATAAAACACTTCTCCATTGACTGGCCCGCTGAAATTGGGCAGATACACCCTTTCAATAAGTCAGGTTGCTGCCTGTAGTCAGTGTGTCTAATAAAGTTGATGGGACTAATGTAAGACAGGGGGTGAGGAAGAGGCTGTTGGCTTGGAGGTCTAACCCTGCAGCAGAATATTAGGAAATACACTAGGCATACCTGAAAGATGCTTCAATTTTAGTGTATGTTATTCATATTAAATAATGGAGAATCATTTTGCTTTCATATTTATAAGGCTCAAAAAAAGTGTTTTTTTTAATAAATGGGAGAAGAGGTTTAATATACAGGTGGAGAGACTCTCAGGTATGTGCAGAATTTATACCAATTTTCTTATTATCTATTTTAAAAACAAATTAAATTGTTTATAAATATTCATTCAGTAATATTGCTTTCTAAATGAGCCTCAGAAGTTCTGTATTACTGTCTTAGATTCGCTCAGCATTCAAACCCCTTTCTAGGCACCTTTTGGACTTAGTGCACTATCTCTGACCACTGCTTAGTGGTTAAGAGCATGACTGTAGAATCAGACAGATCTGAGTCAGAACTGCATCTTTGTCTGTCATCTACATCTGTGTGTAGTCTACCTCCCTAAACCGCAGTTTCATCCTCTGCAAAACAGAAATGGTAAAACTCACTTCATTGTCTGTTAGGAGGATTAAATGGAATAGAATGTGTAAATTACTCAGTACAGAGCTTTACACACAGTAAATGCTTAGTAACAGCAATCAATTGTTATTGATTTGTTATTGTGGTTGCTTTAAATAAATTTACCCTTTGGTCTTTCATTCTATGTACAAAATTTAACTTGTCTGTGGATCTTGGAAGCTGTCAGTGTCTTTTCTGCTTGAGCTTTTGTGCTTTTGTTTGGAATCCTGTCTTCTCTGATACCACACCCTCCATCACTTCAGCAGATGACTAATCATGTCTTTTCCCTATGGATGGCAGACTCCGATTACACTTGACCAGCACGCTGGTTGCTTTCTGTTTCATCCTGAGCTGTTGGTTTAGGAAGTAGAGTATTCATTTCTCAACTCATTTTTTTTTAAATAAGGAAGTAGAATACTCATTTCTCAACTCATTTTTTAAATAAGGTTTAACAACACCATGTGCAATGTGAATTTGTTGGTCCAGTTGAGATTTCTCCATAATTTAAATGTTATCACTCTTCGGCATGTTCTCATAAGGAAGCCAGTGATTTCTTCTTGCTGCTCACTTCTACAGAATGAAAATGTATACTTAGGGTTCCACAGATACATCTCACCTTGGGGAAAAGCCATACACTTCACAACTTTTTGACAGATAATTATTTATTTGCTTTCCCCTTACTTTCCATTTTGAGATAGCTACTCAAGCTCTCTGACTCTTAATTTATATGCTAGCTTCAAACTTGTCTGAATGTATTATTTCAAATTTACAAAATCTTTACCCCATAATTGAGCTGTATGCAACACAATTTCAATTTCAAATATTTAAGAAACTCCATCATATCAATTTCTTAACAGCAATTAAAAGTAATCTTTTGTTGAACTGTTATTGATACAAATAATTACAGTGTATAGCATTCATCTTTTCTGTCTTAGAAACTATTATCCCGTTGTTATTGAAGTCCCCAGACTTCAAATCAGGATCTTGTATGCCTATGGGTCATGAGTCATTTCAGTTCTGAAACTTGTGGAAATGGAGGAAGTTGAGCTGCGTTTACACCATGTACCGTTACAGAAAATCCCTGGGGAGGGTATTTATTTTAAGAAATCTCCAATACTATCTAATCTTTTATGTAAGACATACCTGTCTCTTTAAATCCAAGCACATTGAAACTTCTGATTCAGAAGGTAATTTTAACATATCCAATTGATTAGACCTTTCTAGATATAGATCTATGTTGTTTTATAAATTAACCTAATTATTTTAGTAATTAATATAGTCTTGTTAGATGCTAGAGAGTTTTTGTGCTAATTCTTGATATTTAGTTTTTCTCCATTTCCATTATTTTTTATTTAATTTCTAATCATTAGTCAAACAATATATGATAGTTTGGTTGATCTAGTTGAAATATAGTTTGGGAAGAATAGACAGGAGGTAGAGACATTAGTGGTGGTGATATATTGGAAAAGAGACTAAAAATGCATGATAATCATATATCAGGAGTCAAGAAAAAAATATAATGAGTTGACATTTTTGTCACTAACCAGAAACGTCTGATCTTAGCATTTCCTACCTTGCTCACACCCTATGTAGATGTATAGGCAAGACAGATTCCTCCAAGGGCTTGGTTCTTTGGACTGCAGGGTTCCCATTCTCTGAACTGTCTCATCCTAGCATTCTGGGAATATTAGAAAGAGCTACATTCCATTTGATCCAGTTTGCTTTTCTGTTTGGAGCACAGACACAGCGAAGTTCAGTAAAGACTGATACTCATTGACATTTCATCTGACTCACAATACAGATTGAACCCACTGCTGTGGAAACAGCTTTCCACACAGATCTAATCCCCACCCCACTGCTGCCAACACCAAAGCTAGCAGCCAAGTTTATACTGCTGATAGCAAAAGTCCAAGAGTATTCTGCTTGTTTTACTCATCAGAAAGTATTTGCTTGTCTATTCTGAGTATGGGGAGGTGGTGGACAAAAACTTCCTTAAGTGTTCTACAGAGACTGATTTTGTGCTGCGTCAGATGCTTGGAAGTAGGACAATTTCTCTTTTAACTGCTTTGTCACAGGTCAAGAGTATTGCGGGACATGTTCACTGCCTAAGAGTAGGCCTGTCTCATCCATAAACACTAGTAGCTGACAACCTTTGGACTCCTTCTACAGCTTGAAAGCACTTCTACTGCTCGAAAGCATCATGAACTGTGCTATAAGTATTGTGTTTTTAATTCCTAAGAAGATGTATTTTGCGAATCACTTGCAAGGAAAGCTTGCTGCAGCTTTAATAACAGGGAGCCTAACACTTAGTTGAAATGAAATGCATTTCTCTTGCCTCTGTTATATTCGTGCACCAAATTTATATCCATTAACTTAAAATCTACTACTTTTTTACCATTTGTGTCATGAAGCAAAAATGGAAGATGGAGACCAAAAGACCTGGGTTTGGTCCCCTCAGTGTCAACAACACAGTATAAAACTCTGACCACT
>RJWT010024908.1:0-16318 GCA_004365215.1 Cuniculus paca | reverse complement strand
CACATGAACAGCTGTAAGTAGGGGAATTTGCACATCTCAGGATATCAGGCCTGGGAGAGCCTTTAGGGCTGGGAGGCCAATACCATCTGTTAATGATCCAAAGTGGGCTGTGATCTGTCACATGTCACAAAGCAAGTGAAGACCATGCTCAGAAGAAAAGTCAGGTTGTCTGCCTATTCCCTTGGGGCTCTCTCCATTGCACCCCACCAGCTGGGACAGCCAGGAGGCTAGGGCAAGCCCCACCATCATGTCCTGCCCCAGGCCTTGACCTACCCCCTCATACCAGCTCAGTTAGGTCCCAGAGGGCCAGTGACACTTTGGGGATGGTGAGGATGAGGGCGTTCTCCGATTCCAAAGGGATCACTTCTAGGGATCACAGGCTGCATTCTGTCCGCACCCTCAAGTGCTGCTTCTGTCCCCTGGAAGGCTCCCCCAGCCTTCTTGGCCTCCTGAGCCTCACAGCTCCAGAAAGTTGTCTCCCCATCCTCTAGAAAAGGAGAAACTCAACTGTGTTTTGGTCCCCACTGAGCACTTCGTTTATGCCCTCGTATGATGTTGGCTTCTTGTGTTGTAGTTGTTGGCTGAAGGTGATGATCTTGATTTTCCTTCCAAGAAGCTCAGAAGCCAAGTCAGCTTTAGAGGGCATGGCCAGGGAACCTGGGTCCCAGCCAGAGCTTGCAGAGCAAGTCTGGCAGACGCTGAAACTTTGCTGGCTGTGTCCTCCTGGCAAACCTACATAGGTCCCTCCACTTGCGTTCTGCTACCCAGCCACTCCCTCATCTTCTGCCAGCCTGCTAGAAAAGGTCTGGTTTATCTCTAAAAAAGAAAAATTTTTATGTATATGTAGTACTGATAATCGAACCCAGGGCCTCATTCATGGTAGACAAGTATTTTACTACAGAGCTGCAACTGCAGATCTTTTCTCTCTCTCTCTCCCCCTTTCTTTCTTCGATGTTGAGACACATCTGAATTTGGTGGCACATGCCTGTAATCCCAGCAGCTGGGGAGGCTGAGGCAGGAATATTGCTGTGAGTTTGAGGCCAGCTTGGATTACATAGTGAGACCTTGTCTCAAAAAAAATCAAATAAAAAAGTTTTTGAGACAGAATCTGGCTAAATTGTGCACTGTGGCCTCAAACTGGTGATCCCCTCGCCTCAGCTCCCC
Source organism: Cuniculus paca (assembly GCA_004365215.1). Lineage (NCBI taxonomy): Eukaryota > Metazoa > Chordata > Mammalia > Rodentia > Cuniculidae > Cuniculus > Cuniculus paca. The sequence goes on along the minus strand of RJWT010024908.1, from coordinate 15,154 downwards.
AGTAGCTGGGATTCCACCCATGCACCATGCACCATCACATCCAGTCTGATGTGGAAATCTTAATGGATACATTTTTGGTACTTGCCACAAATTCAAGGCCAGCCTGGATTACATCATGAGTTCAAGGCCAGCCTGAGGTATATAACAAGATACTGTCTCAAAAGAACAAAAACAAAAACAAAATATAAACTAGGGACTGGGCCTTTCTACAAACCTGCACAGATGCTCACAAACAAATTCTCATCTTGGCAGGAGGGGTCAGGGAGGAGAAAAGTAGGGGGCCCTGCAGCCAGAGGCCTGGTACCTGCTTGGCCAACACCAGGCTGCAGTTTGATTGTGTTCTCCTACCTTGAAAATAAAGGGTTGCAGGATGTGGTGCCTTCATCCCAGGATTTCCTGCTAAGAATTCTCACCTCTCAGGCCTCTCACCTTGCTGTGAGATCTGCACTGGAGCTGCCACCAGCTTTGTGCCCACTTTCTAAGTAGCTCTGGTGGATGGGAAGCTGTTTAGTGAAGCCTGAGGTCCCTGAGGTCCTCCTTCTGCCATGGACCCGAGATTCCAGAGAAATCCAGTCATTGTTTTCACACAAGGATTGTAGAGGCCACCTAGTGTGTTTTGTGTTTACTTAGCACTGTGACAAGGGCCTATGTAAGCTATCACATTTAATCACCCCAATAATCATATAGCACAGGTGTTGTCAATATTTCAAAGATACAGAAATTGAGGCTCTAGGTCTTAGAATCATGTGTCAAAGATCACAAAGCTAGAAAGCTGCCAGCTAGGACTGCAATCCAGCTCTGTCTGATTACAGAGCTGCTGCAATTGACCATAACGCCCTCCGCCATCAGATCACCTTCATCCTTGACAGCTGACTCCAGCTTCTGGAATGAGACCACTGTAGTTGTCTCCAGGCCTGGCTTAAGAAGGTCTTAAATGCCATCAGGGTGGCACCCGTTCCTTCCGTTAGCAAACTGCTGCTCAACCTCAGAGCTTTCGCTAGAGGAAATGGTTCCTGCCACTAAGCCTAAAATTTCCAGGGATTCATCTCATTCCATTTCACATAATTATACCTTCTCATGTCATCCTCTATGCTCCCCCTACCCCCTGCAGAGGCTTCACACCCCTGGAGTCCTGAATGCAATTATCCTATTTCATTTAACTTGGCAAAGTCCAGAGTGAGGGTCTTTTCATCTGTTATAATTATTCCATTTCCTCTGTCTCTGCATTGTTCCACATATTTCATCTCTGAACGTCTTCCAACTCCAGAGTCTCTTTCTAGAACAATGGTTGCCAAGAGCCCAGTGCTGTAGTCAGGCAAGTTCTGCTGAGGAGCCAAGAGAGGGAGGGAGCATTCCTGCTGAGCAGAGTGGTGACCTGCCAGCAGCAGGGCTGTCTGGATACCCAGCGATGCCCGGATACTAGTGCAAAGGCAGAAAGGTTTACCAAATGGCTTCCTGGGCACAGGGAGGGTGGCTGGAGGACGGTCTGAGCAAAGACATGGAAGGAATCTGTCCACATGTCTCTCGTCTCAGCCTCCTTTCACTGCTCTGTTTCAGCTTTTCACTCATCCCACAAATGTATTGAGCACCCACATGTGCCTGACCCAGAGAGAGGCAGCAGGGACGCTCTGTGCACAGCAGAGGAGGTGCACTCTACCCGCATGGAGCTTGTACTCTAGTGCTTGAGAAATAAACAAGTGGAGCAATAGGTTAATGTGGACAGGATATGGGGGCAGAAGCAGGGATCAGGGCTGGAGAATGACATAGGGACAAATGCAGCGGGGTGGCTCAGCAGGGCCTCACAGCAGGTGGCATTTCAGCTGATACCTGGTAGTAGGCAGGACCTGTCCGGATAAGGTGTGGACAGGTTTCTGGGAGAGGGACAAGATGTGCCGCCCTGGAGAGCAAAGGCCCAGGAAAGGAAGGATGGATGGAAGGTCACATGCTTGATCTGGAGCGAAAGTTGGTGGGGTGGGGTGAGGGGACAACTCTCTGTTGCTGTAGGTGCCTGGCTTCCTGCTGACTTGCCACGTGATATGAGCTATACTCTGTACCTAGCGCTTTGAGAAGCTGAGGCAGGAGAATCCAAGTTTGAGCCCCAGCCTGGGCAACTAGCAACTTACTAAGATCCTGTCTCAAAATTAAAAAAATAAAAGAGACTGGGGATGCAGCTCAGAGAAAATCCCCAGTACTGAAAAAAAATCATGTTATTTAGCTCTTCCATGGGTACAAAAGAATATATCTATAAAATGTATGAAATATAAAGAATAAGAGCACATCAAAATCTGTGTAATTACCACTGAATTTAAGAATGTTTCCTTCCCATCTGGAATACCCTGCACAGGGGTGCCCGAGTCGGCCTACAGCTAAACACATCCTTGAATTTTGTGTTTATCTTTTCTTTCTTTTTTGTTTTATGTTTTCACATTTATGTTAATTTACTTAAGTAACATATTGTTTTATGTAACTTAATATAAATGCAACCACACTGTAATACTCTGCTACAATTTGCATTTTTTTGTTCAACATTTTACTGAGATTCGTGTAGGTCATTGTGTTGTATAGTATTCTGTAGGGGGACTAGACCATTTAATTATTCATTCTCTGGCCTCAGGATATTTGGGTTGTTTTCAGTTTTTTTTTTTTCTTTTACACAGAGCGCTGCTGTGAACATTCCAGTTCATACCTGGATAAAAATGTGCAGTGGTATAGATCTAGGAGTGGAATTGCTGGGTTATGGGCTCATTTGTTTCCCATGATAGCTGTAGCCGCTGATACTCCCATCAGCAGTGTGCAAGGGTCCTGTTGCTTTGTGCCTGCTTTGTGCATCTTTTTAATTTTTATTGACCTAGAGGGTAATATGTCATTTTGTTCCCCCTTGATTTTCTAGTGTGTTCCCCAAAGCAGCCACTCTTTGGCTTTGCTGAGTTTAAGTTTTCTCTCTTCTTTCTAGAGTTGGTCTCCATGGCCACCTTCTCCCCTTCAGGCCCATTGCAGAGCAGATTCTCTTCTCTCAAGTCTGATCTTTTCCTCTCTTCTTTAGGATCCTACTCCCTCCCTTCCCTGTCATCTTCACTGGTCCTTTTTCATGATTTTTAGACTTCATAAATGATCAGTGTGGCAGGCAGTATTGGTCGCATACCTAGTTTGGCTATTTTCCACCCTTTCTTCCTTGCCTCCTTTCACCAAAGCAATCTCAGTGACTCATGTCTTCCCTTGCACCAAGAAGGGGTCAAGTGACCTAGTCTTGGCCAGTGAGAATTAAGTAGACATCTGCTAGGAGGGTTCCAGGAAAGATTTAGATACCTGAGGAAAGAAAGGAGATTCTCTGTCTTCCTTCCTGCGCACAGATATTTATGTATGAGAACATGATATTTGCACTGAAGCAGCCATCTTGCAACCATGAGGCAGAAAGTCTGAGGGCAACAAGCCAATGTGTTCAGAAGGCTGTAGAGAAAGGATAGGAAAAGCCTAGGTCCTTGGAGACACAGCGAGCTACTGAGCTAATCCTAGAGCTGCTGCCCTTTAGACTTCTTGTTAATTAAATGTCTTTTCTGCTGAAATGATGTTAATAGGATAATCTATTTGCAGCCTAAATATCCTGACTGATGGGGTGCCTTTGTATTGATTTCTCTCTTGCCTTTTCTCTATTCTGTTCCCTGGCTCCTTTTGTACTCCTCCAAATTGTATTCTCTAAAGGCTCAGTCATATAATTAGCCAATCTAGTTCTTCTTGAACTTTCTGTAATACCTGACGCCACCTTCTAGGGGATTCTCCTTGGGCTTCTATGACATTCCAGGGCCCAGGGTCTCCAGCTCCATCTTTATGTTTTCTTTTCCCTTTCTCATCCTGAACCACATTTGCTGAACATGTGCCATGATCCAAGAGCTGAACTGGGCTCTTCCTGGAGGTCATTTTACTGAGTCTTTAAAGAACTCCTTTACAGATATGAAACCTAGTTCCATGCAGGTTAATTAACTTCCCCAAAGCTATACAGCTGGTAAGTGACACATCTAGGATTCGGACTGAGGCACCTCCAACTTCAATCTTAAGGAAAGATGGTGATGACTAATTCTCATGGCATTATTTTGGCTTTTCTAGAGATCCCTTCCAGGTTTTTCTGATGGTCCTGCGCTATACCCTCAGTCCTGAGAAATCACTGGAGTTTCTCCTGTCACCCACTTCCTTGTTAATCTCGGTTAGAAAGCAGCAGCCTTTGGAACATTTAAAATGTTCTTGCCTCTGTGCCTTTGCCCTCAGGCCTTAGCAGAACTCTTGCCCTGCAGTCTACCTGGACCAGCACAGTGGCTTCCTCTCTGTCCTGAGGCTGCTGCCGAATGAACCACCCCAGTGCACTGCTTTTCTCATGCCCCCCATGACAAAGTCTCCTTCATGGCTTCCTGTTGCCTCTGTGACCAAGTCCTGGCTTTCATGGCTCTTCTTTTTCTAGGCCCAGCCTTATTTCTAGACAAGGTAGCTCAAATCAGACAGTGTGGTCTGCTGTTTTCAGATGCTCCTTTTCCTCCCCAAACTTCTGGCTGCCCATTCACCCAACCCTCTCCAACCTCCTCCTCCTCTAAGCATAAAGTGCTCATCTTTCAAGATACACTTTCAGCCACCAGGACCACTGGGATCTCTCCCTTCTCAGGTTTCCTGCCTGTAACTCTTGTCTCTGTGGCTCCCCAGGACACTTGTCAGTCACTCACTATGTCTAAGCAGATTTCTTAGACAAGACTGAAGCTCTTCTCAGAAGCTCTCCCCTTCTGAGGCTCAATAACGGGGAACTAAATGGAAGAGTCCCTTTCCTGGGACTCAGCCTCCTTGTACAAACATTGACCAAAGTACTGTTCTAGATGTTTGGAATATGGCTGAGGAGACAAAGTCCCTGCCCTCAAGAAGTTTCTGGTTTAACAGGGAAGACAGACAAATATATTATGGAGGGCTCATAATAAGGGCCTCTTACCATGGCTAAAGTGTCAGGAAGGCTTCCTCAAGTGCTATGGTTTGGATGTGGTGTGTGTAAGTCAACTTTCCATCATTGCAACAAAATACCTGTGATAAATGGAAGAAAAGTTGGCTGTAGCTCATGGTTTCAGAGTTTCATTCTGTTGGCCTAGTTGCTTCTGGGCCTGTAGTGAGGCTGTATGTCATGTGGCACAGGAAAACTGTTTACCTTACAGTGGCCAAGGAGGGGAGAGAGGCAGAGGGAGAGGGAGAGGGAGAGGGAGAAGGAGAGGGAGAGGGCGTACCCCCAATGACCTAACTTCCTCCAACTAGGCCCCACCCCCTGAAGTCTCCCCACCTCCCAATAGTGCCCTCATACTAAGCCTTTGGCTCATGAGCTTTTGGGGGAACATTTAAGATTCAATCCATAACACTGTATCCCTTCTAAAACTGAGGAACTAAATCTTAATGTCCAATATGGTAGTATTATAAGATATAATCTTAAGAAGGGTTCCTCCCTTATAAATGGGGATTAAGGCCCTCATAAAAGAAGCATCACACAGTGTTTGGCTCTCTTGCCCTTCTCCACATGCAGGCAGAATTCCTTATCTCTGGGGGATGTGGCAACAACGCACCATCTTACTACCTTGGAAGCAAAGAGCAGCTGTCACCAGACAAATGAACTTGCTAGCACCTTGACCTTGGATTTCCAGCCTCCAGAGCTGTGAAAAAGAACTTTCTGTTCTTTATTTTAAATTTTTATTTTTTGTGGAACTGGGGAGTGAACCCCAGGGTCTTTGCGCTGAACTATATCGCTAGGCCTTTTTTGTATTTTGTGCAGGGTCATGGCAAGTTGCTGAGCTGCCTAGGCTGGGCTTGAATTTGCGGTCCTCTATCTCAGCCGCTCAGAGTGCTGGGACTACAGATGTGTGCTACCATGCCTGGCTTGTTGCTTTATACATTTCCCAGATCCAGGTGTGTTGTTATCTCAGCATGAATTATATTAAGATATCAAGAAAATAAAATTTAAGTTGAGGCCTGGAGAGAGTTATCCAGGTGAAGAGGAGGAAGACTGTTTCAGGCAGAGTGTACAGGAAGGCTCAGAATTGGGAAGGAAAAGAACGCATCAGAGGAACTGAAAAATAGAAATCCACTCTGGCTGCGGCTGTCATGGAGACTGTAAGAGAGAGGTAGTGAGAAGGCACTGGCAAGGAGAGGTAGGGGCCAGATGGGTGGACCCAGGACAAATGGAGCTCTGGCACTGTGGCTTAGATGAGGAGAGAGTGACATTTTCTAGCCGAAGCTGTAGGATAGGGAAACATCAGGGTTCCAGAAAGAGGAGCAGCTGACACGGAGGCAGAGAATGGGAGATGCATGAAGAGCTTGTATCGCTACGGAAATGTTCCAATTGCTGGAACCTGCCCTGTGACCTGGCCAAAGTCAGGAATTCCGAAAGCTCTATGGAGTTTAGCAAGGAGAGCTTGGTAAGAGATAAGAACCATTGAGAAGTGCTTATAAAGTTCTGTTTGTGGGTATGATAGCTCAAGAAGGGTGTCCCAGGACTGATGGACTTCCAGAGGCATCTCTGAGATGGGAGCCCTCAGGCCAGGGTGGGTGGGGGTGGACAGAGTCCTCTCTTTCCTGCTGGTGTCCAGAGCAGTGGCCAGGCAATAATCGTAGTGATGGTTAAGGCCTTGTGCTTGGGACCCCTGGTGTCCTGGTTCCTCACAGAGGAAGGCACTGTACCCCTCCTTTCTATGGCAGGTGTGGTCCTTGGAGTTGACAAGTGCCTTTTCTTTCACATCACTTTCCACTTTCTACCAACCTAAGCAAAGTTACTTTCTTTCCAAGGAGCAACTTGTCTAAAACATGCAAAGTCAGTAGGGAGGCCCTGAATGGAGCTCTTTATCTACTATAGCACCTCCCCTACTGTCTTGAAAAAATTTTGTACCATCTAAAAACAAAATCTTATACCTCTTTCTGTAGAACAAATCAGATGGAAAATGATTAGTTCTAACACTGCCTCAGATAAACTGCTTCTTTCTCTCTTCTTTACACAGAATTCTGATTTAATTAATCAGCAAATATCTCTTGAGACAGATATTATTCTAGGCATTTGGGATATATCCATGACGAGCATAACAAAGATCTCTGCCCAAGCTTACAATTTTGTATGCAAGAGAAAAAGAAGACATGAGAAGTAAACGGTAGTTTGCGAGAAAAGGCGATGAGTTGTTACAGAAAAAGAGTAAGAAGAGAACTTGAGAGTTCTGTTTTTCACCAGCCAACCTACCCAAGCAGGAAGGAGAACGGGAAGTGTGGGAGAGAAGGAAGCAATAGGGTCCAGATTTTGTCTGTTGCTATAGCTTTTTGTCCTTGTTTGGAATTTTAAACTAATTGCATATATTATTTTGATAAAAATTAATCTGAAATACAGACATAAGTAAGCTGAGAGGTGAGGGTGGCGGCATGAGCCAAATTCTCTTCTGCTGCTGCAGAAATAGGACGTGGCCTCTGAAGTTAATAAATGAAGAAACAATGTGAAGATAACCATCACAAGGGTTTAGAACAGAAATTACTAAAAGTGAGGAAGTCATTTCTTCTAGTGGATAAATAGATGGCAGGGTGGGAAGATGTAAGACAGAGTAGGTAAGGGCCTCTCGCCTTTTCTTATAAGCCATTCTGTACTCTAGATTTTAAAAATCACAAGTATGTGTTACTTGGATGGTTATAAGAACCATTCTGCTGTGCCCTAGGGTGTCCTTAATGCGGAACAGTGCCTTGGGGGCTCTGTGGGGAATGAGGAGAGGAGGGGATGGGAAAGCAAACAAATTCTGTCTTCATTTATCTAAGCCTACTTTCTTTCATTTGTTTTGTGTATATGTCTTTCATGTGGTATTTTGTTTGAACAAAGGGTTCTGCCGCTAAAATTGGTTTGAACTCCAATGATCCCTTTTGGTTCTCATAATTAATGATGCATTTAAAGCACCTGTTACCCTTTATGCTCATGCCTATTTACTGCCTGAAATAATTTCCTTAATTTAGTCAGAAGCCTTGCAGTGTTTTCCCAGTTGGCTATGGTTTGCAGTGATTGGTGAGTTTGCCACCAGTTTGCTCCATGTGGAAACGAGACTCTGCAGTCAATCATTCATGATTGCTACTCCATTGTGTCTCTGGAGCCACGATCAGCGCAGGGGTCCCCTGGGCATCCTGTCTGGCTTCCAGCATGGTGGCTAGTGTAATGACAGGTGAACACTGTGGCTGACAGTTCCCTGATGTCATGTCAGTATCTGCAGTCTCTCCTGGGGTGGCTGTGAATTCTACTTATAGAACCTCGCCTCCCACTCCACTTCCTTTGGGGGGAGGGGGAGAGAGAGAGGGAGGGAGAGGAACTGGGTGACTATGAATGAAGTTAAGAAAGGCAGGCAACCCCCTTCAGCTTAGTCACCTCCTAATGACTCCGCTTGCAGACATGTGTCATGGTCTGCTGCTCTGGTACTATTTTTAAGGCAGGTCCCCTCCATTCATGTTTCTGAGCCCTTTGCAGTTGTCCCTGTTTCTGATGGCCCTTTCCTTGAGTTGGAGATTCCAGAGGGTCTATGTTTCCAGGCACTGCTCGAACCTTCTTGCCTTTACACACTGTCCCTTCATTGGCTGTCTGGGGATTTGACCCTAATCTTTGAAGGTCAAGATCAAATGCCATGAGCTTGTGAAAGCTTTCCTGGCCCCAGTTTTGAGGAATCTATTTCCATCTTAGCACTTATCACAGACCCTGGTTGTCTTAGTGTATTTTCTGTTGCTTAACAATACAATGCCACAGACTGGGAAAGTTATAAAGAAAAGAGGTTTATTTTGATTCCTGGTTCTGGTCTGCAATTGGTGATGGACTTTGTGCTGGTAGAGTCCTGAGGTGGATCAGGGCATCCCATGGTGAGATATAGAAAGTGTGAGAAAGGCAGAGCTAAATTGGTTTTTATAGAAGGCCCACTCTGAGGTAACCAATACCCATTAATTCATTGATTTTATGGGCCCTAATCACCTCTGAAAGATCCCACTTCTTAATGTCTCATAATGGAGATTAAATTTCACAATGAATTTCAGAGGGGCAGACTATATTTAAACTGTAGCACTGGTCACCACTTGATTGTATTTTGGTGTCTTTGTGGGGTTTGGAATATCTTGTGATCATCTTTTTGTTTGGCATTCAGCAAATGGTCAGTAACTGCTCACCAAGTGAAAACAATTGTTTGCTGACATCTTTTGTGTGCTTTAGGAAATTGTGCTGGTGTGAAAAAACTGTCACTGTGGGGAGATCTCCAGCAAGGCATCTCTATAAATCTTGACCTGCCTTTGTCTTGCAAGACCCAAGTTAGAAGAATCAGGTATAAAGCAAGGGAAAGCCTCCTCTGCTTAAGGGGATCCTGCCTGGGGAGGGAGCATTATTGTCACTATTTTACAGATCAGAGAGCTGAGGCTCGGAGACACTGAGACTTGCTTACGATTATGTAATAAGTAGCAGAGCCAGAGGTTGAAACCCATCTCCTCTGGCTCCAGGAAGTTTCTTACCTCATGTTTCCTCCTGGTCTCCACGATGTGCCGTGTGATGAGACTCGGACTTTCCAGACCACGGTTTTCCCCTCGAGCCTTCATGGGATTGTTTTCCTTCCAGACCCAAGCGCTGAGATTCTCCCTCTCTCCTACGTTTTCTTCATTCCCTGAGGTTTGTGAGCTCTTCCCCTGGCTCCTCTGCAGTCTGCAGTTCATTTTTCTCTCATCTCTTTCCAGATAACAGGATTTCCAAATCTTTCAGTTGGTTTCTTTTTCAGGCTATGGTCCTTTTTCGGGAGGCTTTCCAGTGCAGCCACAGATTCGAAGACGATAATAATGAATTCGTTAGTAGGTCTTTGATGTCATTTTGTGGGTGAACTCATTAATGTATGATAAAAACATGAAAGACCTGGGCTCCTGCATAGAATTGGGTTGTCCTAAGGCATCTGAATAATAATGATTACTCAGATTAAATCTCAAAGGCTTCTACGCTGAGGAGTTCCAGTTTAGATGATAGGGGTGTGGGAACACCCCATCCTTTGGTATCCCATCCCAGCCTGAGTCAGCATGGCATGACTCTCCCTACTCTCCACGGTTTCCACTTTGATGACTACAAGCTGTGAGGTCCATCCAGGTTGTTATAACCACCCTGGAGGCAGTGTTGGGAAAAAGGCCGAGGCTGTTAACATTTCTTCCCTCCTGCGAAGCTGGATAGTAAGAGGAATCTTCTGCCCTGGCATGGATCTCAAGGCCTTATCAGAGTTCTAGTCCTGTAGTATCAATGGGATGAATTCTCTCTGAACTACTCAGGAAAGTAACAACACCATGCTTAGCACTTAGCAGTCTTTGTACGTGTATGAGCTGAATGTACTTGTTGAGAAAGGTCATGAATAATTTTTGGCTAGTCGAAGTGGAGCAAGGAGTAGAGCCCAGGTCTTTCTTTGCACTATGAGAGCTCCTAGCCAGCTCACATCTGTGGCCATTTACTATGCTTCTTTCACTATCTGTGTGGAAAACTGGCCATGCTCCTCTCCAAAGCCATCCCTTCTGTGTTGGTCCTAGATCCCATTCTGTGTTGACCCAGGGCTTGCTTCTGTTACCAACTCACTATTTTCTGAGCCATCAATGTTTCTCTCCCACTAGACTTGCTATCAGCATACAGACAAACTCAGTGTCTCCCATCTTCAAAAGAACCCCTTTGCTCCTTAGACTACCATGCTGATCTTTACTCCCTTCTACAGCGAAATGCCTCTAAAGAATTCTCTGTATGCTCAGTATTTCTACTTCCTCTTCTTCAGTCTAGCTCTCATGCCCACTTTAATCAGGATCACCACTAAAATAGCTCTTTTCAAGGTGACCTTTGACCTTTCTGCTGCTAGGTACAATGGTCATTTCTCAATCTTCATGGTATCCTACATGTTAGCAATGTCCAACTTAACAGACAGAACTCTCCTCCTGGCCTTCTTTGCTGGACTCCTGGGTACCACTTTCTCTTAGATCTCCTATTTCACTGCCTTCCTTTGTTTTCTAGTGTGCAATTGATGAGGTGCCCAGGATAAATTCTTGGGCAACTTTCCTAGCTATACCTGCTCCTTAAATGATTGCATTTAGCTCCATGGTTTTAAACACCATTCACATATGGGTGACTCTTAAAGTTTTGTCTCCAATTCCCACCCCTCCTCCAAACCCCAACTGCCTTCTCCATTGCTTTATTATATGCACATCAAACTTCAAACCAGTCAACTAAACACAACTAAAATGCTGCACCCTACATTCTTTCAAGCCTGCTTAGTTCTAATCTCCGCCAGTGGTAAATGGCACTCCTTTTTCTCTCTGCAGTGGCTCAGACCTTAACAATGAAAATCATCTTGACTTTTTATTTTATTTGTGTTATTTCATTTATTTTTTACCTCAGCTAGTTTATTTTATTTTATTTTTTTCAAATCCATTTTATTCAAGGATAAAAAGAAAGAAATAAAAAGAAGAAGCAGAAGCAGAAGAAGAAGAAAAAATTACAACAAAATTTCAGAGCATGTCAATCAAGGGGCAACAATGGTACATACCTTGTGTGCTGTCATCCCCAAATCATTCACCCAGAGCACAAGACATCTGCATTCAATTGTCTGACCAATACCAGCACAAATTTTTCTCTTCAGTGAACTCAGGGAAATCACTAGTATAACTACCTTATCTATTTTTATATACATATCCATGCACATATACATATGTGTTTTCTTTCAGCTTATCACAGTAATGAAACAATATGATGTTTACACATGTGTGTCTTATTTGTTTCACTAACGAGTATGTTCTCAAGTTGCATCCATTTACCTATAAAAGTGTCCAATTTATCCTTCTTTGTGGCTGAGTAGTACTCCATTATATAAAAATATCACATCTTTTTTATTCATTCCTCAGTCGATGGGCATTTAGGTTGTTTCCAAGATCTGGCCATTACAAACTGTGCTGCTATAAACATGGGTGCATATATATCACTGTGGTATGATGTTTTTTATTCTTTTGGGAAGATATCCAGAAGGGGAATAGCTGGGTTGAATGGGACCTTCAATCCTAGTTTTTTGAGGAATCCTCACACTGATTTCCACAGCGGTTCCACTGATTTCTACCAGTCTGCATTCCCATCAACAGTGGAGAAGGGTTCCTTTTTCTCCACAGCTCCTCCAACATTGTTATTGCTTGATTTCTTGGTAATAGCCATTCTTACTTGGCTGAGTTGGAATCTCAGTGTTGTTTTAATTTGCATCTCTCAAATGACCAGTGATGTTGAACATGTTTTCACATATTTATTTGCTATTTGAATTTCTTCACCTGAGAAGTGTATACTCATCTCAGATGCCCATTTTTGTATTAGGTCTTTAAATCTGGGAGGATTGATTTTTTTGAGTTCTTTATATGTTCTCAATAGCAATCCTTTGTCTGAAGAACAGCTGGAAAATGTTTTCTCCCACATTGTGGGTTGTCTCTTCACTCTGTTGGTGGTTTCTCTTGCTGTGCAAAAGCTTTTCTGTAGGGTGAGATCCCAGTTGTTGATTCTTTGTGGGAGTTCCTGTGCAATTGGGATTTTGTTCATAAAGTCTTTGCCTACACCAATGTCTTCAAGAGTTTTACCTACTCTATCTTCCAGAAGATTTAATGTTTCTATTTTAATTTTTTTTTTCGGCACTGGGGATTGAACTCATGACCTCGCACTTGCCAGGCAGGCGCTTAGGCCACTGAACTAAATCCCCAGCCTGTTTCTGTTTTAATATTAAGATCTTTGATCCATTCTGATCTTAGCTTAGTACATGGTGAAAGATATGGGCCCAGTTTTAATCTTTGGCATGAATAAAGCCAGTTTTCCCAGCACCATTTATTAAAGAGGCTATCTTTCTTCTAGTGAATGTGTTTGGCAACTTTGTCAAAGATAAAGTGGCTTAGTGTGTCTGGAGTTGTTTCTGCATCTTCTCATCTATTCCATTGATTTTTTTTTTTTTGCGGCACCTAGGATTAAACTCATGACCTCGTGCTTGCCAGGCAGGCACTTAGGCCACTGAGCTAGATCCCTGGCCCTTGTCTTTTTGAAACAGGGTCTCACTATGCCGTTCAGGCTGGCCTTGGCTCACTTTGTAGCCCAGGCTGGTCTCGAACTCAAAACGATCCTCCTGTCTCAGCTTCCCGAGTGCTGGGATTACAGGCGTGAGCCACCACACCCGGCTATTCCATTGATCTTTAGGTCTGTTTTTTATTTTTTTGCCAGTACCACACTGTTTTTATCACAGTAGCTTTATAGTATAATTTCAAGTCAGAGATTGTGGTGCCTCCTGTCTTGTCTTTGTTGCCCAGGATTGCCTTTGCTATTCTAGGTCTCTTCTGGTTCCAGATGAATTTTAGGATTGTTTTCTCTAATTCTGTGAAATATGCTATTGGAATTTTAATTTGGATTGTGCTTAATCTGTATAACAATTTTGGAACTATGGCCATTTTCACTATATTGGTTCTTCCTACCCAAGAGCATGGGATATCTCTCTATTTTTCTAATATCCTCTTCAGTCTCCTTTTTCAGAGTACAGTAATTTTCAATGTAGAGGTCTTTTACCTCCTTTGTTAGATTGATTCCTAGGTATTTCATTTTTTTGGATGCTATTGTAAAAGGTATTGTTTCCCTGATTTTTCTCTCAGTGAGTTTGTTATTTGTATATAGGAAGGCTATTGATTTTTGAGTGTTGACTTTGTAATCAGCCATGTTACTGAATTTGCTTATTAAATCTAGAAGTCTTTTGGTGGAGTTTTTGGGGTCATCTAAGTACAGTATCATACCATCTGCAAATAATGATAGTTTAACTTCTTCCATTCCTATCTTTATTCCTTTTATTTCTTTCTCTTGTCTAATTGCTCCAGCTAAAGTTTCCAGGACTATGTTGAATAATAGTGGAAACAGTGGACATCCTTGTCTTGTTCCCGATTTTAGAGTGAAAGCTTTCAGTTTTTGTCTATTTAGTATGATATTGGCTGTTGGTTTGTTATAGATGGCTTTTAAATCAGATTGAGATGACCATCTATTTCAATTTTCTGTAGGTTTTTTTTTTTTAATCAGGAATGGGTGCTGGACTTTGTCAAAAGCCTCTTCTGCATCTATTGAGATGATCATATGATTTTTATCCTTGGCTCTGTTAATATGGTGTGTTACATTTATGGGTCTATTTATGTTGAACCATCTCTGCATCCCTGGGATGAATCCCACTTGATCATGGTGTACAATTTTTTGACAATTTGCTGCAGTCTGTCAGTATCTTACTGAGGATTTTTGCATCAATGTTCATTAGGGAGATTGGCCTGTAATTCTCCTTCTTAGTTGGGTCCTTCTCTGGTTTTAGAATCCGTTTGATGTTTGCTTCCAGGAATGAATTTGAAAGTATTGCTTCCCTTTCAATTTCATTAAAGAGTTTGAGAAGGAGTGGTGTTGGGTCTTCACTAAATTTCTTATAGAATTCAGCAGTGAATCCATCAGGGCCTGGGCTTTCCTTTGTTGATAGGTTTTTAATTACATCTTTGATTTCATTTATTGATGTTGGTTTATTTAGGGTTTTTATATCTTCTTGATTCAGCTTTGGTAATTCATATGTATCTAGGAATCTGTCCATTTCTTCTGTATTTTCCATTTTACTAGAATACAAGTTTTCAAAGTAGGTATAGATGATTTTCTGGATTTCTGCAGGGTGTGTTGTGATTTCATCCTTTTCATTCCTAATTACACAGATTTGAGTCTTTTGATTCCTTTTTTTGATAAGGTTGGCTAAGGGTTTGTCAATTTTATTTAATTGTTCAAAGAACCAACTCTTTTGATTCATTGATTTTTTTGTATATATATATATTTTTTAGTCTCCAGTGTGTTAATTTCTGCTCTGATCTTTATAATTTCCTCCCTTGTATGAGCTTTTGGTTTAGCCTGCTCTTCTTTTTCTACAAGGCTGAGGTTCAACATTAAGGTTTTTTTTTAAATTTTATTTTGAAAAAAATACAACCAAACAAAATGAAACAGAGTAGAGTCAATCACAACAAAACAATGAACATAGCACATGACTTCTAAGCAGGGTAAAAAGCAATCTGTAATGTCTACCATAATGCCTCTTGTTATCTGCAATATACCTGCCCATACCATCAA
>RJWT010024907.1:0-16324 GCA_004365215.1 Cuniculus paca | reverse complement strand
CTACACCAAGGCATATAATAGTCAAGATTCCAGAAATTCAACACAAGAACAGAATATTAAAATCTGTTAGAGAAAAGAAACAATTTGCCTATAAATGAAACTCCATCAGACTCACAGCAGACTTCAAGACAAGGCTTAGAGTGAAGTGTTTCAACCCAAAAGAAAACAACTTCCAACCAGGATCGATGTAACCTGCAAAACTCATGGAGAAATAAGATACTTCCATGACAATAAACACCTGAGGAAATTTAGGAACACCAAACCAGCACTCCAAAATGCTCTGAAGGATATTCTAGAAAGAGATAATTAGGATTAAAACTCCATGAACCTCAACAGAATGAATCCACCAGGTAGGGCAAGCAATTAAATGCAGGGGACAGGGAGGAGGTCAACAATAGGAAAAGAAACAGGATAAGGATAAGTCAATACATATCAGTTATGACCATCAATGTTAATGGTCTCAATTCATCAATAATCAAAAGAAACATACTGACGAAATGGGTCAAGAAGCAAGATCCGACAATATGCTTCATACAAAAAACACATTTAATTCAAAAATAAATTAATAAACTGAAAGCCAAAGGATGGAAAACAACACTCTATGCAAAAGGAACCTGGGGGAAAAAAAAGCAGAAGTATCTATTCTATTTGCAGACAAAGTGGATTTCAATCCAAAACTGATTAAGAGAGACAAAGAATGTCACTACATATAAAGGGAACAACCCAAAAGGAAGAGATACCAATCATAAATGTGTATGCACCAAATATCAGAGCACCCTACTATATAAAACAATCATTAATGAATATGAAAAATGAAGTAAGCATAAATACAGTTGTAATCAATACCCCACTGTCACAAAGAGACAGATCAAATAAACAAATATCTACAAAGAAATATCAGAACTGAACTAAACTTTTGAACATGGACTTAGTAGATGTTTACAGAGTGTTCCACCCCACAACATCAGAATACACATTCTTCTCAGCTGCACATGGGACGTTCTCCAAAGCTGACCATATACTAGCTCATATAACATGCTTAAGTAAGTGCAAAGGAAACAAAATTATCCCATGCATATTATCAGGCCATAGTACAATGAAATTGGAAATCAGTAACAAAAGAAACCACAAAAACTTCATATACACATGGAAATTAAATAACAACCTAATGAACAACCAATGAGTCAGATGAAGTTAAAGAAGAAATTAGACAATTTTACAATTAAATGATAATGCCAATACAGCATATCAAAACTTACGGAATACAATTAAAGCAGACCTATGAGAGAAATTTACAGGAATGAATTCCCAAATCGGAGAAACAGAACTCAAATAAACAACCTAATGTTGAACCTCAAGCTTCTAGAAAAAAGGAACAAGTCAAGCTGAAAGGTTGTATGATGTACACACACCCATGTTTACAGCAGCACACTTTGTAATAGGCAAATCTTGTAAACAACCCAAATGCCCATCAGTTGATGAATGGTAACAAAAGATGTGGCTTTTCCTACAATGGAGTACTACTCAGCCATGAAGATGGATAAACTTGAGCTAAATAGATAGACCAGGGGATGATACTCTTAAGTGAAATACACTGGACACACAAGTGCAAATACTGCATTGCTTCTCTGGTGTGAGAAACTGAGAGTATAAATAAGAACCAAAATGTATAATAGAAATTGTGAAATAGGAAGAAATTATTCAAAAGGAAAGGGGAACTAAGGAGGGAGGAGAGAGAAAGAAAGGAAGGGAAAAGGAAAAAAATGAGAAAAGAAGGATAAAATGGAAACAAACTTTCGTAAATAAGGAGGGAAAGAGGGATTGAAAGCAGGGAAGAGGAATGGGATAAAAAGAGGCATCAAGATACATCATATACAGGTACAAATTTCCTAAATGAATGTGATCATTATATACACCTAAAACTATAACAGATGAAACTTTTTCAGAGTGCAAGCTCTGAGGGTAGGAATCAGTTAAAATGTAGAAACTGTAACAGAGTTTCCTCTTGGGTCTCATAGACTGAGATTCAGAAGACACAGACTTAGCCCTGAGTAAGTGTTCTGAATAAATCAGACGAAGTCGAACTCATCAGGACTAGTAGTAGTGATTTTTTACAAAGCAGTAAAAATTCTATAGAAGAAACTTCCATTGCTTGTGGAGAAAGATCAGGGTCTATGTGACTGTGTGACAAGGGATATGTGACTGGCAGAAGGCAAAGAAAAAAAATATATATATCCATAAAACAAGTCTGATAAGTTCTCACATGCATTTTGAGTCTTACACAATGCAGTTGTCTAGTCTGCCGTGCCTGTAGTCAAAGAGTGAAGGTAACCAAAATTCACATTTCCAGGAGTTAGCATGTGATGCTCTTAAATTCTGCTTCTTTCATGGTCTTTATATTCCATTTGAAAAGTTATTTCAATACCATATGCAGCATATTTTTCCTTTTATTTCACAATGACATGAATTTTCAGAAAGAAAAATAAAAACTTGCCAAAGGTCAAAGCAAAGAAAAAGCACATTGTCTACATGTAGGGCCATCATATTAAAAAAAAAAGCATCCTGAAAGTTTTCAAACAGCCATCTAACTAGCCTCCTACTTCATAGTAGCAGCAATAGATGTCAGAAAATTATGAAATAATGCTTTCAAATTTCTGAAGGTAAATACTTTTCAAGCTAGAATTCTACAACAAGCAGATATTAGCCAACTATAAAAATGATTTCTTACATGATAAAAAAATATGTACTTTATGTATAATATTTTTAAAAGCATATAGTAAATCTACTACAATTAAGAGGGAGAAAGATTTCAAGGGATCCACCTAGGAAAGTTCAGGAATGTTCTAAGATGATTGTTGTAGTGGAATTCAAGTAGGAGGGGCATCAACAGTACTGAAAGAGACATCTTTGACTGGAGATAGAAGTTACCTTGATTCAATAGATTACATAGTAAAGATTCCAAAAATACTGATGCTATAATGAAAGGTAATTGTTCATAAAGCACTACAACACAAAGAAAAACAATAACAAAAAATCAGCTAATGAAACCAACCAAAATGTGTCATGAGTTCAATCAATTTGTCAAATATCAAAAAAGAGGACTGTTGTAGTCAGAGTTTACAAGGAAATAGATGTAACACAAGGCACATAATTTATAGGATTATTTTATAATATTCATGCAAAAAATCTAATGCTGAAAAGTGTAAGAGGTTGGTCCATGCACTAGAGACCCAAAGAATCTAGTAGAAGGCCAAAATCGCATGGCAATGTCCTTCACAAGTTCAGCTGAAGACCTAGAGCCCATGGCAATGTCTTATGAGTCCCACTGGAGACCTGGAGCCCACAACGTCTCTTGCAAGTTTGTGTCAAGGATCTGCACTGGAAAGGCAGTGGTAGAAGCTAGAAAGTCTGTGCCAGCAAGATAAAGGATCTGCACTACAGCCAGGGAGCAATGCTCAAGGTAAGGACCAGAGCTCCCTGAAGAGAGGACAACCTCAGCAACACAGCCAACCTCAGCAACAGCAAGGACCCAAGCTTCACTTATGATGAGAAAAGCTGAGTTCATATCAGGAAAACTAGCATGACAAACTTCTCCAGGATAATCAACAGTGTACCATTTTCCCCTCTTCATGCTGTTGGTAGGAAACCTCAGATGGGCCTTCCACACCCAGAACCACACTGACCCATTAGTTAATCCGCCACAAGGATCATTTGACATTATTCATTTGAATAGTCTCTTTCAAAGAGGACTATACTAACTGAGTAGGAAATATAAACTAAGAAAACACCTGACTCTACAGATAACGTTTTCATGGTGATTGTATTGACTATAGGAATTTAATTATGCTTGACTATGGACAAAGCCCTCAGAACCTGCTTATAGTTTCACTGTATGATTTAAATATTAACAATTGTATGATTTAAATATTATCAATCTTATCAAAGGAAAAAGACTAACAGAAAATAAGATTAAAGAATAAGGGAGAGAGCCAGTGAGAAAAAGGGAGGAAGAGAACAGTGGAAATATTTTCACTTAGCAAGTGGAACCTAAGAGACACCATCAAGTGTTGAACAAGTAGGAACTACAGATGCATGTATATATTTTTAAACTTATCCAGCATAACTAAAAACAATAAAGAAAATCTGAAGGTAGGGAAAAAGAAAAAGTGTAAGAAAAATATTCACCTTTCATATCACAGAATCAATTTAGTATCTAGATTTTATTCAGGAACTATACAAATAAGTATATACCCAGAATTATGGAGGAATCATATGAAAACAAAGCAATGTGAAATAAAAGAATTTGTCTGTAGAGAATGAAATTCAGGCTTGGGAGGAAAAGAGTAGAAGGCAATGACATTTCCTCACAAACATTCCTGCAATATTTGAGTGTACTATGATAAATATGTATTACTTTAAGAAATTACCTTTAAAGTATTCAAGAATGATGTTGTCCTTGTTTAGGAAAGAAAAGCACCTTAAAGTGTGTTAGATAACCAGCCATGTTGCCACGTACCTACAATCCCTGTACTCTCAGAGGCCCAGGTGGGAGGGTAGAAAGTCCCAACCCAGGCTGAGTAACCTACTGATTCACCAATACCCTGTTTTAAAATTTAAAAAGAAAACAAAGATAGATAGATACCTGTAGAACTGAAGTTCTGTGAAAAATTTAATGGATTCAAATAAGAGGTTTACCAGTTGACACGTGCAAGTTTTTTATTTGTTTTTTAATAATGTTGCAAAAAGGTAAACATTGTGCGTATACTTTGTGCACATTTAGACATTTTTCCACAAGCATATATACCTTCATTTCCCCAACTTTCTTGAGGCATCTTTGATATACATATAGTTGATATATTTGATTTATGTATATATATATATGTATATATATACATATATTGCAAAATGATCGTCACATTGCAAAATGACCATCACAACCAAGACAGTGAATATGTCCATTACCTCACACGGTGATCATTTGCTTGTGTGTACTAAGAACATTTCAGATCAATTTTTCCAGCAAATTTCAAGTATATAACACTGAAAACATCGTGTAGGTCACTTTCCATGGGATCATATTGATTTCAGTTTGAAATTAGTAATCAGAATGAGAAGATAAAGGTAAGTGGCAATTCTGTCAACGAATAAAATGCCTCATTTCACAATACACACTGATACTTAGCTGTTTCCAAATCTGATGGATCAGGTGCTAAAGCAACACCATTCAAGTTCTCATGGGGCCCTGCTCACCTCCACCTGGTGTGTTGTGCAGTCTTTCTAAGCCTTCAGGTGAAGCCCACCCTGTTTTTTGTCCTTGAATCACATACTGAGTACTAAGAAAAACTTCAAACCTGTGTTTTAGTCAATTTAAGTGAACCCACAAGTTAATCTAACAAAAATAAAATGACTAATGAAAAATTATAGAACTTTGCAACAAGTAAAGACTTTCTTAGACCCCCATTTTGAACTCGCATTCTGTTTTCTGCTGCAACAAAAAAATTTTCCTAAACTGTTTAAAATATATGAATCACAAAATAGTATAATGATCACAACAAAATGATTATAAGATTACTAAAATCAAAAGAGAGATTTTCTATAAAAACATACTTATTTTCTGCCTGTACAATTTTTGGTTGTACTAATTCCCAATAAATAAAAGTGGGTAATTTAGAATTCTTTCATTAAATTTAAAATGTAATGGATTGCTAATTAACAAAGGAAAATTTCCAAGACTAAGTATTATAACGCAAATAAAGAAGGAGGGATTATGTGATCTTGTTATTACATCCTAGAAAACGGGATTATTTATATCCAAAGGAATATAACATAGAAGAAAACTACAAACCAATGTAACCCCAACCCTGACCCTAAGGAATGCAGAACGATAGTTATTCTTCTCCCGATATAAGAATACAGCTGACAGGACTGGCATATTTAGAATAATCAAGTGATAACTAATTTGTTTCCTTAAACTGGAGATTAAATGTTAATTCTGAACCTCTTTTTCAAATCTTATTTTTCAATTACCTGAAAAATTGCATATATTTTTAATACAAATATGTCTATAGATTTCAGAGAAATAAGCATTTTAAATATATACGTCTGGTCTTTAATGACAAAATTTTGCATTTGGAAATGAATACAAATACTATATATATATATATATATATATATATATATATATGTTTTCAGTGACTAACTCTAATTTCCAAAGGGTGGCCCAAATTTAGATAAACCTTAAATAGAATTTAACTTTACAAAGCAAAAGAAATATCAAGCTGTGGAACACATCTCTACCTATTTTAAAAATATTTAAATCAGTCAAAAAAATCACTTTTGTTTCCAGAAAAACTACTGAACTGAGAAACTCTAGGCTTTAAGATTATTAAAAAAATTGTTCAATATGTGACTGCTTTGATCCCACAAAAATTCCATTTTTATTTGCTAAGTTAAATCTTCCAGCAAATTGTTGGCAGTGTGATGTTGGATACTCATATCACAATAATCCTGCCCAAATAGTCATGTTTGATTACTCCTTGTTCTGTGCTATGAGGGAAAAGTCCAATAAATTCTCACTACTACTTTTCAAAGCATGCAGTAGTCACTGTAAACATAAAAGAATAAGACAAAACGAGGACCAGCATGAGCATACCTTTTGTGCTAAATGTTAGATCCTGAGAGAAGTGAAATGAGTTTGAAGGAAACCCTGACAAGTAATATGAATTCAGGGCCACACAGTTAGACCCTTCACTCTTCCATTTCACAAGAAAAGATGCAAAAGTGAATACTTACTTATCAATTATTGTGAAAATTTAAAAATACCTTCAATAAGTCAGTTCATTCCAAAGAATACTTTTCATATAGGATAAACTCTCAGAACTGAGAGGATATAACCACCATACAAAAATGAGCCTGTAACGACGAGACATCAGAACAAGAATCTCATTCATTAAAATTTCTCTGCTATGACTTTCCCCACAGAAGCTCATGGGCTGGAAGCTGAGTGCCCATGTGGTGATACTGAGAAGGGGGAAGCTTAATGAGATCGGGCCTGGTGAAAGGAAAGTTGGTTACAGGGCTTCATTTTCATGGATGGGTTAGGGCTGTCTTTCAGGGATGGGACAGATATCATGGGGTTGGATCATTTCCTGCCAGAGAAGATTGTTGTCAAGCAATGAACCCAAGCCAAGCATGGTGGTCCATACCTATAGTCAATCTAAGCATTCTACGAGGTTCAGGTAGAAGGGTCATAGGTTCAAGCCCAGCCTGGGAAATTCAAAGGCCTACCAAGATTCTGTCTCAAAATAAAATAGATAACAAAATAAATGACTAACGATATGTGAAGGCCCTGGATTCAACCCCGGAGAAGTCAATCCCTAGTACTGCCAAGAAATAAAAAAAAGAAGGTGAGCTTGACTCCTCTAGGTCTCTTTCTTCCTGTCTCACAATGCCATCTCTTTCTCCTCGCATGTGAACCCGCAGTGATGCCATCCACCAGGTTGTGATACAGCCAACAGCCTTCCATGAGAGGCCAGCAAGCTGGGCCACCAGACCTTAGATATCTACCCTCTGAAACTGTGAGCTAAATAAAACTCTCTTGTTTATAAACTACCCAGTCTCAGATATTGTTACAGCAAGAAGACAAGGTAAGACATGCTTCTTCTGTTATGATATGAGTTTGACCATTACAAATAAGAGACACAAAATGATACTGTCTGTGAAAAGGTAAAAGTTCGTTTATCTCATACATCAAGTTAGAGCTGAGGTGACAATCCTTCTCTATGAAGGTCTGTGAAATTGTGCCCTTCCAGGCTCCAGCTCTGACATATCCTCGGTGTCTTTTTTATCCAGGAGTCCAAGACAACTTAGTACTGATCCACATTCCAGTGTTCAAAAATGAGGAAAGGGTAAGGTCTCATTATTATAAAGCTACTACCAAGAAAGTGAACCCATCATGTCTCTTTTCTACCATTTACCCTGAACTTTAATTACATGACTGTACTTGGCTGTAAGTAAATGTAAGAAATATTTCTATTAATGATCAGCCACACTCTAAGATAGCAATCCATTTATATAGCTTGGCGAAGTGGATATTGGGGGACAATTAGCTTCTGTCACTATGTCTTTTAGATTTTAGGTTTGTTTTCCCATTATCAAAACAAGATTCTAATGCCTGCCTCATCTCCTTTCTAAGTATTAAATGAAATAATATACATGAAAGTGTTTAGTAAACCATAAAGTGATATATACACGTTAAGTAGTAATTATACTCCCACTGCTATTTTACTGACCAGATGGGGAAAAGTAAGAGATAGAAGATGAAGCGGAGAAAATAGAGAATTATTTCTTGATAGTGTTTTCACAGAAACATGAAGACCACTTTTTTTCAGATACAGTTTGAAGTTTAATTTAGTGATCTGTGATGTGTTAGATTCTCAGGATGAGTTTAGAGTGTGAATGTTATTGCCTTAATTTGAAATGACATCTATTTGCATCGAAATATTTCAGATGGCATGCCAATCTACATGACTCCTTCTGCAGGATTGCTGCCACACACTCAGCGGATGCAGCGCTGTGCCAGGAACTGTGCTCAGCAACAGGGGATGAAGATGAATGTTGATCAGGTAATAAACAAATATAGATGCAGGTTTACACGGTTCAATTAGAAAGTGATGTCATAAGCAAAATTATACAGCTATAAAAAATGTACTGAGAGGGAAACTTAAAAATGAAAGAAATTTATGCGCACAGGCAGCATAGTTTAGTATCATACTAACCATACTTTAAATTGCCCACATATCAGTGCCATGATTCTCTAAAGTTAAAATGCTAAGTAGGAAATCATTGCATATTTGGGACGTAAAATGTATTACTCAGCTTGTCTTCCACCCTGCTAAAGTCCCTGAAATCCCAACTCTAAACCTAAACAACAGAATTATAAAATCTCTTCAAATAAATCACTTTAGGTTACAAAATAGATCTAATAAATATGTTACATGATAAAATTTAAGATGACCAAACCTATATATACATTTATTACTTATTAACTACTTATTACATCTTATATGTGTTTAATTATCTTAAAAATAAGCTATTTCTTATATTTGTGTCTTTTATGAATCAGTTTCTTTAAAGAGACTGCAAATATCTGGAATAAAAGAAGCTTGTGGTAATATTGACTTTTTTTCCTTTAATTATGTTTATCTCTTGAAAGCAAAGCAAAGCTATCCATCATAACATAAAACTATTTCCAATGTAAGAAATTGTGGGCATTACTTTAAGAAGATTTATAACTGTTTCCCTATATGTTTCTTCAGATGGATGTTAAAAGCTAGAGTGATAAAATGGTAATACTGTTAGACACTAAATACTCTGGCACTACCAAGTCTGTTATTACATTTCATGTCATTATTAAGTCAAAAAACATCCAGAATGTAATTTTGTTTGGGATACCTCGCTTGCTCGACAGTAAAATTAGAACTCTGTGGCCAACTGAGAAGTCATCTTGACATATTAGTTTATAACTTGATGGATGTCCTAGCATAAAACATTTGCATATTCAGGTTAATTTTGTTTGATGATTGTATATGCAATCTTATTACCTATGCACCTTACTATCTGTATTTGAACCTTGAATAAAACATTTTCTAGAATTAAATATTTTTCCTACAATACCAAAGTTTAGCATACATTTTCTTATGCTTTAGAAATTCATTTTTTTCAGATCATTAGTTTACTATTAGAGTCTCATAGTTATTTAATTACTTAATAAAATTTAAAGTTTTAAAATTCCAGTGTTGCCAACATTTATACAGCTAAATGGTTAAGGAGAAAGAGTAGAGTCCTGCCATTCTGTATACACTTTTTGTTAAATTAAGGGATCTCATCATCTCAATGTCCAAAAATTCCCTCAACCCTCTGAAATGCTAGTTTAAAGCACCATTCATTTATGTTGAATTATAAATAAGGAGCTCCACGGCTGCTCCCCATCAATGCTCACCTTTTCACCCATTGGCAGTCATGAAAAGCAGGTCACTTAACGTCTGAAAGCAGATAGGGCAGGCATGGAAAGCAAAGGTATCATGATGATGGCAAATGAGGTTTTTAGTCTCTCATACACCAACGGGGAGATGCCACAGGAAGAGATGTCAGTGAGCGACACAACACTCAAGAGCAAGACGAAGAGAGTACAGCGTTAAGCAATAAGCTTGTGGAGGTGAAAGAAACTTTACACTGAAGATGGAGGAAAGAATCATAAAGAATGGTGCAAACATACCAAAGACAAATTTAGCCATTGTGTGGATTACTTTTCTCTTATTGCTCAGACAAAATACCCAATGTCCACAATGAAGGGAGGAAAGGTTTATTTAGTTCACAGTCTGTGGAGACTTGAGTCCATAATCAGCTGGCTCTAAGGAAGGGTGGCATGGCAGAGGGGCAACCATTCATGGTGGTGGAAGAGAAAAAGCAACAAGAGCAAAAATGGAGGAGTGCAGGGAGAAGACCCTTTGTGTCCCTCATATTGTACATAGGCCATACCCACTCTAGGGTGGTTGTAGCACTCACATCCAAAATCCCAACCTTGGGTGGTGAATCACAAAGTCTAGAAGCCTGCCCCATGACTGTATGAGGCTTTGGGGGAACATCCAGAACAAAACATAACAGCCAAGTTCACAATTTTATCAAAGACCTGGGCTCAGATACTTTCAGAGAAAAGAGTTTACAAAATAAAGTATTTGTAGAATGTTTTCTAGACTACAAAGGCATGCAGAAGTCATCACAGCACTCTGGCAGGTGATTAGGAAGCATTAAACACTGAAGTGACTGGGAGTTAGCTGAATGAATGTTTAATTTCATGTTTTCCAAAGTATATTCACTGTAGTCCTCCGAGAAGATGTTCTACCAAAAAGAATGCTTAGAATCAAACATCCTTAGGCAATTCAGCATCCTACAATTCCCGTTTTTGAGACCCCAAACTTCTACCTTAGCATAGTAAAGGCTTTGCGAAGTCTTAGAGCTAAGAAATTTTTATATAAAAAAAAAAACAGCGGTTCCAAAAATTATTTGACCTCATAAACACATTTTCAGCAACACTTATGAATATTTTTCTGGAAATGTTGAAATGATTATTAAACTCCTATCCATGGCAGGCTAAATTTTCTCTTAGGTACAAATTATGATAAAGGGAAGATGAAGGTGACTGATGTGCACTGTATCCAGTAATTACAGCTACAAAATTATGGTTTATTAAAAAACACATATTTGTCATCATTATGTCTTTCCATGAAAACACAGTCTGAAAGAGAGTGTCAAATGCCCATCACTACAAATTCAAATCCTCTGTATGCCTTAAAAATCCCATGAAAGTAATAATCAACCACACACTCTACACAGTGAGGGGGTTGACTGATTTAAAAACTGAATGTAGATTTGACCAATTAAATCATCACTGCTCCCCTGGGACCTCCTGAAGGGTTGTTAATTGTGACAGTGTTTCTGGGGATATGGCTTCCTGCCGATCACAGAATGTACAGACTTGACCCACCACTAACATGAGTTACAGAATCAAGTTTTAAGTTCACTTCATAATTACTAATCCAAGCCAAATCTTAACAAATAATCTAACAGAGAAATCTGCTTCCTATATTAAATATCTTCCAGCTTCCCCATACCCATAACTAAAATTAAGCAAACAATACAAATATACATATAGTGAGTAGAATAAGGAGAGGAGAGGATCAATATGCCTGCATTATCTCTGTGGCTAAAGTCACTTCTGTCTTTTTATTTATATTTTATGTTTTTCACTTAAGACAAACCATGTGATATTTAAACTTGTGCATCTGATTTATTTAAACAGTCTCAAGGTGCACCATTTACCCATGAATGCCTCAAATTCATCCTTCTTTATGGCAGAGGTAGGGGATGACAAGAAGAATTGAGCTGTGTTATGTGCATGTGCCAGCATCCCGAGATGAATGTAGTCACTGTGTACTGCAGGTACGTACTAATTTTAAAAAGTCATTTCTCAGCACTGCACCAAACTGTGAATGCCTGTTAACACAAGTCTCTGGTTTGAGTAGAGATAAATAAATATCTTCCTTAACCTGTGAATTTGAAAGTCTGTGTAGCAATCCTCATATTTTCTCAATCTGTAGCCCTGTACTACTCTCTGTTTGAATTATTGAAATTGTTGCTTTGAGTGACACAGAAAATATGTGCCCCTCTGAGCATTTTCTTGGATATACAAAAATGTGCCTCTCACAGTGGTAGCACAATGCAGTTTTGTTTTGGTAGGGCACTTGAGCAGACAGGTAAGTAAATAAATGTCTAGTGTCTTTATAGGTCAGGCTTAAATCCAATGGTACTACTTGAACAATGAATTGATAAGAAAACCAAGAAAGAAAAAAATTGAAAGGAGCTAGAAAAGGAAGAATTGGATATCAATGATCATACTGCAGTTTTATTGTTACATTGCTGCCAAATGGTATGAAAGAAGATTCTAGAGAACTTTCAGAATATTTTAGCATCTGTGATGCTAGACTCCACTCTTAAATGTCTGTCGTTTGGTATACAATTCAGTGTGACTTTACCCAAGTGATATAGACTTGGAGTAGAATAGATCTGGATTCCAACTCTCATCCTCGAATTTTCTGGCCCCAAGGCCTTTGGAACCCCTCCCCTGGTTATAGTCTAGAGTTACCTGGTCACCACAAGTAAGCACTCAGCTCTACAACATTAAGTCAGACCGTTCACTCCATATCCACAACTTCTATTGCCTTTAGACTGGCCCATCTCTTCCAGTATAAAGTTTTTCCAAGTTCTCATTTCATTTTGTTTTGTTTTTTATTAATTCATTTTTAATAATATTTTGAACTTCCTTAGGCATTGCTATACTTGCCTGGAAAACAACTATTTTTATTCTTCTCTGCTCAATTATTTTCTCTCAAAGTACAGAGATTATATTTGTCTTGCTGACCACGCTAGGACAGCAGAGCTTTAATAAGTATTTCTGGACTGTTGAAGAATATTACTTAACCTTTGGTTGCTTCTTTTTTCCTCATCTATAAAATATGGACAAGAGAAGTAGTAAACTTTTGTGAATATTAAAACGAGATAACTAATACATGTAGATATCTTGCATATGATAAGTAATCAAAAAATTGAAAATCTTCCTTTCTATATGCTTTCTCCTACGACACAGAACCATGGAAAAGACAAAACATTGGTGATGCAGAGGCAC
The DNA here is from genome assembly GCA_004365215.1 of Cuniculus paca. Lineage (NCBI taxonomy): Eukaryota > Metazoa > Chordata > Mammalia > Rodentia > Cuniculidae > Cuniculus > Cuniculus paca. Next base: position 3,081 of record RJWT010024907.1, on the reverse strand, counting down.
ATTACAATAATTGGAAGTCTCTTAATTCCATGTGGCTTTACAACCATTATTATAGAGATTTCATCTAAGGAGCATGTTGAAAAATTTAGTATGTTTGCAACTTAATTTCTTAGAAATGATTTCCAATGATTTAGATTAATTTTACTTTTAAAAATAGATCGTATGTATTATGCATCATTGTTTCCATATATCCATATGGGTTATTTATAAATATAAATGACCAGAAAAGGATTGTGCTCATGCAATTAATCCCACACTAATTAAATTATGCAGTGATATTTACAATCTGCTAGGCAAAACATGGAGAGAGAAAAGGGCTACTTAAGAGAATTAAACAGGATACAGAAAGAAATCTTTATTTCTGACCATGAGGAAACTTCTTTTCAGCTCAGACTCCTCTCTGAATATTAATCTTCCTGAAAAAACATGTAAGATAAAACCCTTTCTCCTCTGAGCAATTAAAGGACCAGGAGCAAAATCCAAAGAGCTAGAAAATCATGTCAGCAGAAAAAAGAAACCATTGAAGATAATAAGTAATTAAGGTTGACATTTTACAGAGCGTAATTGAGAGATGATACCTCTTTAAAAGCTCGCATTGATTAAAACTCACTATTTAAAGTGAACTTAGTGAACTCACATAAGCAAAGACCAAGATTATTCTGTAAATAGTGAGAATTGCCCTCAATCAAGAAAGGGGGATTTTGCCCCCAGCCATGTGGAAAATGATACTGAATGATAGAAGAAAGTAAAAGCAGAACTCACCAAAGAAAGTGAAAGTATTGAGAAAACATTTTTCTTTTATCCAAACCTGTGCAAGTGATATCATGGGTTTCTTAAATACAAGCAATTTGAAATCAGAAATACATCATATATAAACTATATTGTATTATAAATATGTATGCTTAGGTTTACTATATGATAAGGTGTCTACAGGTCTCAACTCTTAGGTTCTCAATTAGTTCTTTCATCACCTTCATTAAATTATTTTTTGTTTTGTTTTGTTTTGTTTTTTGAGGCAGTGTCTCACTATGTAGTTCAGACTGCCCTTGAACTCACTATGTAGCCTAGGCTGTCCTCAAACTCTTAGTAATCCTCCTGCCTCAGCTTCCTGAGTGCCAAGATTACAAGTGTGCACTACCACATCTGGTTCACCTTAATTAAATTCTGAGATAAACCCTTTCATATATTATTATACTCTGAAAATGGGTGGATTATACCTGATAATTGCAGTCAAGATTTAAGAACTCCTTGGCTGGGCTTGGTGATTTATGCCTGTAATCTCATCTACACAGAAGGCTGAGGCAGAAAGATCCCAAGTCTGGCGTGGGTAACTTGATAAGATTGTATCTTAAAATTAAAAATAAGCAAACAAAAAGATATACCTCAGTGGTAGATGCTTGCCTAGCATATGAAAAGACATGTGTTTAATCTCTAGTAGTACTTAACACTCAAAACCTAGTTTAATAACCCACTGGAACAAAATCTGGCAAATAATAACATTGAATATTACTTAATAAGGTTTACCTATTTCTGGGTACACATATAATTAGGTTTGTGTATGGAAAATGTAGGGAAAGATATGAGATAATTATGATTTTTAGATAGCTCTATGTCCAATTTTTTCCCACACTGTCTCTAATTTATCCTACATACTATTGACAGATTCAATTTAATTAAATGCATATTTATTTAGTAAATATGTACCAGACAGCACACTAGCACATTAGCTATAATAATGAATGAGGAAAATACAATTTGGGTACACAAATTCTTAGAACCAACTGGGCAATCAAATGAAGAAATTGTAGACTATCTTATGTGATAAACATTATATGTAAGAGTGTGAAAATGCTAAGGGAAATACATAGGCAAGTCACCTAAAATGCATTATTGGATGCAGAAGTCATGATTTTCCAGATGTGCCAGATAAATGTGCTGAAATATACACACCACCAGTGTATCAATGAAGATTTGAAAAACAAGACTGAGACAAGAGAAGTCAACATGAATAAATTTGTGAAAAGACCTTACAAACTATGGTAGGAGCAGAAGGGAACCATTACCCTGCTTAGCCATGCAGTTAGACTTTCAAATCTGAACATATTTTCACACCAGTCACTCTGTGCTCATTCCCACTTCCAAACCGAGGTGTAACCATCCTGTGAACCTCAAACCACAGTAGGGATCAGAGAAGGGGACGTGTGAGAAACAGAAAAGTTTCCACTGTTGTGGGAGTCATGAAGCAAAGGGATGATGTTGGACTGAGGGAGGTTACTTCAGGGAAGAAGAAAACTAGACAAAGTAAAGAGAGGTCAAAGAGTCAGAAACAGCAGAACATAGTGACTGACTTTATGAGTTTTGGATGAAGACAGCTGTGGGAATTGATTAAAATGCAGACTTGCTGGAGCAACTCAGTGTGGCATTGCTGTTCCTCATATGGAGAAAGGGGTTGGTTTGCGAGAAGGGAAGATCAAAACTTGAATCTCTTCAACAGCCTATTGCATGTCTGTGATAACCAAGTGTGAATGTTCCATGAAGACGCAGACACATAAGTCTATACCTCAGAAAGACAATGCGTGAAAAAATTCGGGAACTTGCAGAGCTCTTTACGCCTGTATAAGAGTTAAGGCTCTGTATCTTTTATCCTTCCTTTCCTATTTATATATTCCCCTTTGTATTCTTTCCTGCTCAGGGATCACTATCTATTATTGCACGTTACTCTGAATCTTCATCCCTCTCTTCTTTGCTGTTTCCTTTCTTGGTCATAATTTATCAATGATAAAACTTCTCTCATTTAACAAGAAAGCAAACAAGCAAATCTCATCTCCTAGTCACCATCCTATATCTTGTCTTTTTAGCAGAATTCACAACCCTTCCACTTTTCAGCGTTCTCTAAAATGTGGCTTCTATTCTTCACTTCCATTTCCATTACTATTATCCCACCATAATTACTATCCATTCTTCCACCAATTGTACTGCTGGCTTGGCAGTGAAATTCAACAACTTTTCACAGTGCTTATTTTCAGAGGCCTCTGAGCACCAGTTGACACCCTTTACCACTTCTAACTTCTAAAGATCCTC
>RJWT010024905.1:0-16310 GCA_004365215.1 Cuniculus paca | reverse complement strand
TTGTCTCAGCAGTGAGAAAAGTAACTAAGACAGACAACTAGAAAGCACAAGAGGCTGGTTACATTATGGGGAGACATTGTAGTACAAGTTCCCTAAAGCTGGGGTAGCTTACAGCCCTATAGATCAACTGACCAGGGCAGAAAAAGACATACTGGGATTTGTTGAAATAGACTTTCAATAGTCTTTGGGTATAGGAATGTTTTATGGATCAAGAGAAGAATCCAACAGTATTGAAAATTCTGGAAGCTCAGTTGTGTTTGGAGAGCATGGTTGTACCTTGTCACAAAACATTTAGGAATGTACAAATGCTACTTTAATGGCATTAGGACATCAAAAAGAGTTAAAATAGTCCAGAAAGACAGCCATCCATTAAAATTGACTGGTGTATAAATAAACGGGCATTGGTTTTCTGGAAAAGTTTGCTACAAAGGAGTATTTCTCTCCCTAACAAAGTTAGATAGCTCAGATGTTGGTATGCTCCAGATTGGACCAACTCACTTGCTCAGGTGAATCTTTGCTAATGGAAAGGAAATGAGAAAAATGCTTTAAAAGACCCAGTTTTGCTTTATTTCAGGTGTTGCTGTGGCCAGCTCACCAACCAGCATATTCCTCCTCTGCCAACTGTAACACCCAGCAAAAATGGAGAGGAAAACAAACAGGTGGAAACTCAGCCAGAAAAATGGTCTGTCAGCAAACACACCCAGAGCTACCCAACGGATACCTATGGAATTCTTGAATTCCAGGGTGGTGGATATTCTAACAAAGCCATGGTAAGAGGGGCAGCTGGACATGGAGCCAAGGGGACATCAGCTTTCATCAGAGACCTGTCTCTCAGCCCCTGGACAACAGATATCTTGTCCTCTTTGCTGTTATGTTTCAATTTCCTTAGATATTTCACTGCAAAACCAAAAGATGTATCTGTGCACATTGATTTTTAAGCCAAGGAACTTGGAAACTGGACATTGTCATAATGGTCTTATAATATCCCATAAATCCATACCAAAGTTCTGATCTACAAAGCATGCTCTGGCCCAACCTAGAAACCATGTTCATGGCTTCATTTCCAGTGATGGGAAGTTTCTTCTTTAAAAATGTATGGACCTGACGCCCCCTTAGATGTGTAGGACTCTGTGGAAATGTTTGTTTTGAAGCCTGTCCACAGCTTTCCTGGGTCTGTGCTCAGCTGGCACAAAAAGCGTTAGAGACTCTCAAGTATGTCTGTAAACAGGAAGTGCCCTCTGCCTTTCTCATGTGCTTTTCAGAGTGGGGAGGCTCACCATGATCCCTTCCAGCTAACTCCAAATAACACTAGTTATTAGGCCTAGTTAGGCCATTTTTGCAATTTCATTTAATCTCATTAGTCCAATATCGTTGTTCAAAAAAATCCAATTGTGTTCCAAATAGCACAATAAGTAATCTTCTAAAATGACACATTATGTATTGATGTGGACACAAAGAAGCAATTCATAAGAACTGAGTCCAGACACCATAGACCTCTTCTTTTGAGAAGATCAAGTCCAGTTGTGGTTCCATGACTTCCTTTTCCACTCACTCAACAGTATCCTTATCTGGCTATCAAATTGATTCTTCCAAAATTTAGGGATTCAGACAAACTACAGGTCACTGGGTTATTTGTGAATTTCAGACAAACAGATAATTTTAGTACAACTATGTCCCAAATATTGAATGATTTATTGTGTTTAGTAAAAATATTGTACTAAATTATTTTTCATTGCCCGTGTAAAATTCAGTTCTAGCAGCTAAGAACTCCAGGATCAAGACACCAGTAGATTTGGTGTCTGGTGAAATCCTACCATTTGCTTCATAGATGCTGCCTCGTGAAGTATTGTGAACTTTGCAGAAGAGGTGAACAAGTTCCTTTGGGCCTCAAGAGCACCGTCCTTTAGCCTTTAAGAGATAACAAAGGCCACCTCTTAATACTATTAGCTTGGAAATTTAGGTTTCAACACATGAATAGTGGGGAACACAACTCTAGCCCTGGGAATTCCTGTATTTTTACGTGCTAAAATCTGGCATCCTTTCCCCAAATTCCCTTTAAACCCTTGGTCACAGATTCACACAGAGGGCACTGGGACACTGAGACAAGCCAGAAAGTTGTTACTTGGCTATGAGGGAGAACCCTGCTCCCCTTTGACATAAGAAGCAAAACCAAGAACAGGTACTGAGCACATGCACTCTTCTTTACAGTATATCCGTGTATCTTACGACACTAAGCCAGACTCCCTGCTTCATCTCATGGTGAAAGACTGGCAGCTGGAACTTCCCAAGCTCTTAATATCGGTGCATGGAGGCCTCCAGAATTTTGAGATGCAGCCCAAGCTGAAGCAGGTGTTTGGGAAAGGTCTGATCAAGGCTGCCATGACCACAGGGGCCTGGATCTTCACAGGAGGTGTCAGCACCGGTAAGAGCAGGCCCTGCACACCCTGTAAATGCAAACACTCTGAACTCCCAGTGGTGCCCAAAGAGCTTCCCAGGAATAATGCTCAGAAAAAAATATATACTGCATCCTGATCCTAACATGAAGTCCTTTTTTAGTAAGGTTTTTTTTTTTTGTATGATTCATTTTGCTCTAGCAGCAAATATGATGATTATGTTAGTGTTCTATCACCCAAGATAATCAATTTATAAAGGGAAAAGGGTTGTTTTGGCTCACAGTTTTAGATGTTTCAGTCTATACTGTGTTGGCACAATTGCATGGTGGGAACACAGGGCAGAACAAAACCTCACGGTCAGGAATGAAAGAGAGATGAGGCTGGAGTCCCACAACCTCCTTTGAGGCACAAGCCCAATGACCCAAAAGCCACCCACTAGACTACGTCTCTTAAAGTTTCTATCCCTTCCCAATAACACCAAGCTGGGTACCAACCCTTTGAGGGTTACTCAAGATCCAAACTACAGCAGTACAATTTAGACAATAGTAAACACCTCTGGATCATCTACTGTGTGCTCCTCCTTAACGGAGGGCTGGACAAAATGATCTTCAATGTGCCTGTTGACAATTCTTCCTCCATTTTTGGAAGAGTAAATTGAGGTACAGAGAAGTTAAGAAACACCCCAGGCATTCTGGCTCTCACTTTTAGCTTCATGTAACCAAAAGCTGCCAAAGAAACCTGGTGACTTCCATCTCCAGGTCACAGAAACTTGGAAAAAAAAAGTCCTTACCCAGTTACTTTGGTATCCATTTTTGTTTTTCCTATTTCAGGGGTTAAAACAGATTAATTATTATGACCTCAGACATTCAGTATATTTTCTTTTGGTGGTGAAGAGGGATATGTTCCATTCCCTTTTCACAAGGAACGTCCTTCAAATTCATGAGAATAGTGGTATAAGAAAAATAGAGGGACCTAAAATATGGCTTGCGGTTGTTCATAGGTGTCATCAGCCACGTGGGGGATGCCTTGAAGGATCACTCCTCCAAGTCCAGAGGCCGAGTCTGTGCTATAGGAATCGCTCCATGGGGCATGGTGGAAAATAAGGAAGACCTCATTGGCAAGGACGTAAGTATTTTCCCTGAAGACACCGACAATTTTTAGATTGAAGCCTATGTTTCAGTTAATTATATATTCTCATGTAAGAAATAGTGAACATAGCTCCTACCTCTTACCCTTTACATAAAACCATAGTACAATATCACAACCAGGTTGTTAATATTGATACAGTCAAGATCCCAAATATTTCTATCAATGCAAATTTCCCGCCTATTGCCCTTTAATGCCTATAGCCAAATCCCTCCATTAACCCCTGACCACCACTAACGTGCCACACAACTGTATCATTTTGTCACTTCAGGTGTATCATACAAATGCATAACCTTTGGAATTGGCTTTTATTACTTTGTGTAATTCTCTGGATATTTGTCTATAGTTTCATGTGTGCCAGTAGCTCCTTCCTTTTTATTGTTGAGTGGTATTTATAGTATTGATATACCATAGGTTGTTTAACCATTTACCTGTTGAAAAACATTTGAGTTATTTACATCTCGTCTGTTATAAAATTGCCATGAACCTTTGTGTACTGGATTGTGTGTTAATGTAAGTTTTCATTTATCTGTGATAAATATCCAGTGTATAATTGTTGAGTTATCATTATCTAAAATAATTAAGTTTTTTCTATTTTAATGTAGCAAGTGGGAAACAAATTCTAAAGATGGGGTAGAGAAGTGAGAATAAATTTAAGTGTAGTTATTGCACACATAATGTGCTCCTCTTCCTTTCTCTGTTATTCTTAATATTCAAGTTCTGCAGCTTTAATTTTCATTTCTAATTGCATTTTGTCAGGTAACAAGAGTGTACCAGACCATGTCTAACCCTCTGAGTAAGCTCTCTGTGCTCAACAACTCACACACACACTTCATCCTGGCTGACAATGGTACCATGGGCAAGTATGGTGCCGAGGTGAAGCTGCGAAGACAGCTGGAAAAGCACATCTCTCTGCAGAAGATCAACACAAGTAAGTTCTGGGGAAGGTCATCAGTGCTACCCCTAGATCGATGCCTCAACCAATAAAACCATCTTGGAAGGAAATTGTCCAATGGTGTTGAAAGTTTTACCCTTGGTTCTTGCTAGATGAATAGAATATGACTTAACCTATACCTTTTGTTTTAGCCACCTGCCAAATGACAACTCTGAGCTACCATGTGGTGCTTTGCCCTAGGTTCACAAATTTGTGCAAGAAATAGCTTTGCAGTGGTTGTCGCCATGATGATGCTACCTATTGTGTTGCCCTGTAATTACTGCATTACTTTTTTAATGCTTTAATAGATTTTTAAAAATCTTAATAAAGACTTAGTATGATTCCCTGTCTGAACTGTTGAGTATTATATGATCACTAAACATCTCTGTAGCTCTGGGCCTGTCACTCAGACTAAGATGGCCAGGAAAGGAAACCTCTATAAAGGGATACAGGAGCCATTTCTGCTAAGGGGGCATCATGCTTGCCGGTCACAGCACTGAGGAGGGGCAGTCACTGTTGAGTTATTTGAGGTTGAAATAGAGAGAAAGAAATGAATCCCAACCAGATGAAATGATACAAACTAGGTAGAATTAAAATATCTGGAATGATCTCTTGGATATCCCCATATTCCAACAATTTTATTGTGAAACAGTTATTAAATGATATCAAATCTACTTTGTTTTAACCATTTCTGGGGAGATTTTTGTGTAAGACTATCTAGGCCTGGGAAATGATCATTATAAAGCATAATTTAAGGGATCGTAATATTGCTCAAGTGGTTAGAATGGGGAGGGCCAAAAGAGGTGGATGTCCGAGAATCACATCTCGATGGATAAGTTGGTTGAATTGTTTGTTGTTGTTTTCAACATTTTAAATTTTTTTGGACTTGTGAGTTTTCACACTGCCCTGCTTCACCCAGCCATGTGACTTGTGGGCTTCCCTTTGTCATCCTTTGCCTAGGGCTCTGAGTGGGGCAGGGACAGCAAAGGGGTGCTCAGTTGTCACCTCCTACTCCACAAGCTTTGGGGAGTCTAGCTTCAGCCAAGAAGAACCAGTCTTACTCTCTTTCTAGAAAAAGAAGGTGATTTAGCTACTATATTCCTGAAGATCTAAAATCCCAAGCCTTGCTTGGGTTAGAAAGCACAAAGACAGAGTAAAGTTTGTGTCATCGTGATCTGTTCTCCAGTATCTCTTGCTGAGCTGGCCCACAAGGGGACTTTCAATGCTTATATGCTGAAATGACTGTAACTATTATTCCAGTTGGAGACAGAAAATTTGTTCAAAATATTTAAGCATTCCTGACTGTGGAAACTCATTGTGGAACCCAATCAGAAACTCTGGATTCACCCATCTGAAATTCTCAGTCCTTCTCATGACCTGTGCTAGCAGATTTTATCTGAAGGTCTTGAAAACTGTGAGGTCCAGGAAACTTTCCGTGCTGCTGTTTGTTAATGTGTTAATTTGTTAATGTCAGCTAATTGCCACCACAGACAGCTGGTGAAACATGCACAGAATACAGTAGCCCTCCACTTGCATGGGTTCTGAGTCTAAGAATTCCAACTGCAGATGGAAAATACTTGAGGAAAAAATGTTGTTTGTACTGAACATGTACAGACTTTTTCTTGTTATATTCCCCAAGTGATAGCAACTAGTTACATAGCACTTGCATTGTACTAGGTATTATAAGTCACTTAGACAATTTGAGTATAAGGGAGGATGTGCTTAGGTTCTTTGCAAATGCTACACCATTTTATATGTGGGGACTCTTCATTCAAGGATTTGAGTGTCCCTCCACAAGGGATCCTGGAACCAAGCCTCCTCAGATACCAAAGAATGATTATACTATAACCTGTTCTGGCCAGCTTGGGGTAGAATTGTGAGGTGGGCCAACTTTTCCCTGCTGCCTGCTTTCTCCCATGTATTCTTGCTCCAGAATTCCAGCTTCCCAGAATCCTCTTGCTTCCCAGAACCCACTCTGATGGTTCTGCCACCAAAAGTTAACTTGCACCACTGTGCTCTCAGAGAATCTGATCATTGGATAAAAGCAGAGAGATGACTCTGGAAATAGGCCATCAACAGGTGGGCAAGTATTGGTCCATATGTTAGCCCCTACGACAACAGAAAAGTAGAGCATTCTTCATCTGAAATGCTTGGGGACCAGAAGAAGTGTTTCAGATTTCAGGGTTTTTCAGATTGTAGAATATTTGCATGGACTTCGTCAGTTGAGCATCACTCATTGGAAATCAGGAATGGTCCCCATTATTGGTTTTGGATTTTCACATTAGAAAGCTCAATCTACACTGCCTTATTCCAGGTGCTGGAGGGAGAAACAATAATGGCATTTCATATTTGTGTGCCACTTAAGGTTCACAAAATACTTTGATAAATCAGCATTTTCCTATATTTCAGATCTATTGCTCCTTCAAAAGAAAGGAAGGCGTTGTGATTATTTGCCTTTTACAAGCGGTTGTCTAAGCAGAAAAGCAGAAGGGAGACTATTAGAAGAAGGGAGTCAGGGGGAGGGAGAGGGAAGGGAAAGGGGAGTAAAAATATTGACAATTTATGTTATATGTACATATATGACAAAATGAAACCTAGTCTTCTGTATAGTTAGTAGGCACTAATAAAATTAAAAATTAAAAACGACAACTTTTAAATGGTCTTCTAAGGATCGTAGTGAGCTGGAAACTGGCCCAGTGTCATCAGGTTGATACGTGAAAGGCCAGGAACGAAACTGAACTATCCTGTGGCTGATACAAATTCCCTTTTCCTGTGTTACTCATTAGGGGACACTGTGGAGTGGGAATTTCAGACCCTGGGGGGCGGGGAGCAATCCGAGGGCTTCTCACAGGTCACTTGGAGGTAGCCCACTCCCCAGGTGAGTTATACATGGAATTGACCCACATGGGAGTCAAGAAGTTCAGCATTTTTGAAGTTCTGGGTTTTCCAAAGAGGTCATGATATGATGATTGAATGCCAAGAACAAAAACAATCATCCTGTGCCTGGATTCCTCCCACCTCTTGGTAAACACCGATCCATGTTCAGTATCCACACAGTCCTAGTTTTCCTCTTCATCGTGTTTCAGGTGAAGGTGCTGTTTGTAGGCCCGAGCAGTGACTGTGGTTTGTGTTGCAGGACTGGGGCAGGGCGTGCCTGTCGTGGGGCTCGTGGTGGAAGGGGGGCCTAACGTGATGTCTGTGGTCTTGGAATACCTCCGGGAAGACCCTCCTGTCCCCGTGGTGGTTTGCGATGGCAGCGGACGAGCCTCGGATATTCTATCCTTTGCACACAAGTACTGTGAAGAAGGAGGGTAGGATTTCTGAAATGTGACCAAGGGTGGGTTCTTAATGCCTCCTTGGTAGGTCAAGGAGCACAGCTGAAGTGATACGCTTAAACATTCCAAATGTGTATGCACTGTAAATATTTGCTAGATCTCCTCTCCCATTTCTGAGGTTAGCCTTCGAGGGAATGCTCAGGAGCCAAAACTCTCTCTAGTGAAACACACTCTTTTCCAACTTTGTTCCCAGTTGTAAGATTTGTAGCAAGGCTGAAATTTAGGACAAATGTGAATGCAGTTCTTGACCAGGGTGACTCTGTCTCCTATGCAGGGTTACCCTCCCATAGCAAAGTTTCAAATCAAAGCTACCAGATGGACACAGAAATGTCTGATTTAGTCAAGAATGAGTTTCATTGGCTTTGTTTTGTTCTCTTTTGTGTTCCTTTGAACAGGATAATAAATGAGTCCCTCAGAGATCAGCTTCTAGTTACCATTCAGAAAACGTTTAATTACAGCAAAACACAATCACATCAGCTGTTTGCAATTATAATGGAGTGCATGAAGAAGAAAGAACTTGTAAGTGTCTTGAGTTTATTTCCAAACAAGCTCTTCAGAGAGAATTATGTTTCCTTTTCTAATTCTACCCATGTGTGCTTGATAGAGTTGTTCATATTTTGGTTCAGGCTTTTCCAAGAGACAGTTTACAAATCCACACCAAATTGGCAGAGTACCCTCATGACAGAAGTGGAACAAGCCCACACAAGAGAGAGTCCCTGGTGCTTTCAGACCCTAGCAAATATAAGGTGACATCCCACCATGTCACATAACCCAGGGGTGCAAAATATGCATCAGATTCCAAGACTTATAAGATGGAGATGACTTTCTAAATGCAGTACTTATTTCCCACTCTTCCCTGGCTTGTGTTTTTAAGAAATAGTTATTTCAGGTGCATGTAAGATGGTATCTTCAAAATTCTGAACTGATAAATTTCCTGTAAATATATCCAATCTGATGGGATGATTTTATCATCTCAGATGGCTACTTGGATATTTGAATGTAGATCCAGAATGGGCTCCCTCCTCTCCAGAATGTTGGAGCAGATCAGGAAAATAAGAAAATCAGAATCTAAGCAATGATTCATAGTCAGCAAAAACAATCCTATGACTCCTGGAAATCAAAAGTGTTTGATTTGAGATTGTTTATGTCTCATTATGAGAGAGTCTCTTTCTGTTGTTGTTTTAAGCACTTGAATTCCCCCTCTTATTTTCAACTTTGCTTCAATTCCATCGTTTTGCAATTTGCCTATTTGCAGGTCACTGTGTTTAGAATGGGCTCCGAGGGTCAGCAAGATGTTGAGATGGCAATTTTAACAGCTCTGCTGAAAGGTGAGCTCTCAGAAATGGAGACCTCTGTCCTTTCAGGGTGCCACTGTCTGGGGCAGTAACGACATTGGACAGCCTGGCTCCCTGGGGGTGATTTTAGCAAGAAGCCACACTACAGTCACAAGGCTCCTGAAGGGTTTCTGTGTGAGGTGGTGTCTGTGAGTGTCTGTGGACCATGCTGCGATGAGGTCAGACCTGGTTCCATTTGTAACTAGTTCACAGAGGGCTTCTACACTCAGTGTAAACATGGAACAGATTTTCTTTTGCAATCACTGCATTCTGCAGGGCTCTGTCTAATTTCTCTGTCCTGACCCTAATGACAGGCTTCTGCCAGGCACTTATGAGGCAGGGTCTGCTCTAGGATGACATTTCCTCCCTGCCTCTCTATAAGACTGGGACCAGACGGGGGCAGGGAAGAAGGGGGTCACCATGAACTGGCTGCCTCGCAGTGCTCCTGGGAAGGGGACCACCTCTTGGCTTGGTCAGCAGATACCTGGACAGCCCTAGGGCTCCTGGCATTTTGCAGATAAAAACCTTGACTCCCAGGGTTCCTCCTCTGTCCCTCCCAAGGATACCATGCAGAGCTAGCAAGGAAAGACATTGCTTCCAACTCCCTCCCAGGTGGCTCCGGGACAGCATGGAGAACTTAGCTTCCAGTCCTTAGTGGTGAATCAGGAGCCAAAGAAAAGGCAATGTTTCCCCTGGCCCAGCCCAGGGGAAGCCCAGGCTAATTTCCCACCACCTGCCAAATCTAGTGGTCCAGGCACAAAGCAGAAAATCACTCTCATTTCTTGCCTTTCTAGGAACCAATGCATCAGCTCCGGATCAGCTGAGCTTGGCACTGGCCTGGAACCGTGTTGACATTGCACGAAGCCAGATCTTTGTCTTTGGGTCTCACTGGCCGGTGAAACTGTTTTTCAATTCTTGTTGTTATTGTGATCTTGTACAGATAGAGTATTAGCATGTTTTCCCTTGTGACATGGATCTTAGGAAAAAAATCTGGGTTTCTGATGCTCGAATAGATAATTCTTTAGAATTATTTGAAGATGTTGCTCCTTAACTTTAAAGCATCAAAAATGAGAAGGAGCTATGAGCACCAATTCCAGACTTAACACCAATCTTGAAGAAATCAACCACCAAATCTTTTATTATTGCTGGTGAAAGTATGTCTGTACCCCTTTGGGGAAAAAAAAAGAAGAAAGAAAATATCTCATTAAAGGTAAATACAGGGGCTGGGGATTTAGCTCAGCAGCACAAGGGTCTGCCTGGCAAGCACAAGGTCGTGAGTTCAATCCCCAGTACCGAAAAAAGTAAATGCCGGGTCACTGATTTTTCAAATTATGTTCCATGAAACCCTGAATGCTTACAAAAATGCATGCATGTGCACGCTCACACATGTGTGTATGTGTCTGTCTATGCATGTGTGTCTGTGGAGGATGCGTATGTGGTCTTTGCATGTGGTGGTATTTGTGGTGTGATTTAGTATATTGTGTGTGGAGTCCATGTGCACCATGTATGTTTGGTATGTGGATGTATGATATGTGGTGTGTGATGTATGTGTGTGGTTTACTGTGTGTTCTCTATTTGTGGAGGTGAGGATATAGCATATGTGTATGTGAGGTACATGTGAGAGAATGTCTTATTGTGTGTATGTCACATGTATGGGAGGTATCTGTATAATATGTGTGGGCATGAATGGCATAGCATGTGTGCATGAGGTTGGAAGGCATATATGTATATGATGTGGAAAAGCATGAGTGTGTGGTCAAAAGGTGTGTGTGTGTGTGTGCGTATGTTGTGTGTGTGTGGTTAAGGACTGTGTGTATGTGTCATGCATATAATGGGCATGTATGCTAAGTGGGTTTAGGGTTCCTACTCCTTCAACCAAGGCACCTACTTTGATCCATTTTGTAGATTGGGATGCAGAATAAATTTTGTTTGTAAAGGAAAACTGTCACGGGGTTGGGGGGTATCTAGATTGCTCGTGTCACTTTTTTAAATGCTGTTTCTCAAAGTATGCCTGGAATTTTGCTACACAAATGAATTCTATTTTTATAACAATTTTTTTTACCCAATTAGTATGAAGAGTTTATGTAAGAAGATAAATCTATTAAAGAAATGAGATATTGGAGGACAGGTTTCATGCCTGTTGCTTACTGAATGACCTAAATTAAGAAAAATAATGCAACCAGGTGTAGTGGAGGAGTCTGTGATCTTAGTTCTCTGAGAAGCTGAGGCAGAAAGGTCACAAGTTCAGGCCTAGATCTAAGAGTTCAACAACTTACTGAAACCCTATCTCAAAATAAAAAGGGGGGACTATGGATACAGCTCAGTGTGAAGGCCCTGGGTAGAATCCCCAGTAAAACACAAAGAGAGAGAGAGACAGAGAGAGACAGGGATAGACAGAGAGCAGAGAGAAAGAGAGAGAGAGAAAGAATAGAAAATACCTAAAATATTTTAATTTATTGTTAATCTTGAGCCTTCTTATTCAGTAAAAATGATCCCAGGGCTCTTTGTTGAAGGAATGGCAGTTTTCTAAGTTAGCATAGAGAAAAAGTAAGCTGTGCTTTTCAGGTTATAGAAAAAGCCTCACCTAGGGGACCAGCCACAACACGCAGCTCCTGCTTGGTCTAACTTAATCACCTGCATCCCATCTTCTTGTTGCAAAGACAATTAAGTGAGCTGAACGAAATGTGTAAAATACAGAAAAGTAAAAGAAGGATACAACTGTTCGCACCCCACCCCCATAGAAAAACTCTGCAGTACTGGGTTTCTTTTATAATTTCATTTTGCCATTCAATATACTGTCATTAAATATTCTTGAACCATTTTAACGCAGCTTGTATTCTTTGTTTCTGTTTTCCCGTTAAGGTATTGATGTGTCTTAAAATCAAATAATGAAGACGAACACACAAGCAAAATCTCCTCTGCCTACCTCCCAAAGCATTTAATTGTCACCATGTCTGGCAGTTGCCTCTGTACATTGGCATAGCACACTTTGCCACTCTCTTGATTAACTGTGGGTGTAGATACGTTCATCTGTTCTCCACTTGGAAATAGAAGAAGTAGAAGAAAGCGATTCACTTGCTTCCATCTCTCTATCCTGCCCGGACTGACCATGGCCTACTTAATCTTTCATTGCTAACCTTTATAACAGTAAGAAATGCCTTGAATCATCCATCGAAGCCAGACTTGGTTTCGTAAAATGAAGAAATGAGCTCTATCCTTCTTCTTCTTACACTTTCAACTTTACCAGCCCAATCAGTCACATCTTTTATATGATCCACATGGTTACATATCATTCTATAATTATTATTAAAGTTCTATTTACATTTTGGTCTTTAGTCACTGTGAAGTTTTCACACTTGGTCTCTATGTTAATCCTAAAAATGGAAAAACCAGCAAATTTTACACAGTTGTAGATTATATAGAACTTTTGTTCATTGCTGAATTCAAGAGTTGGTTTGAACTCAAAGACAAGGAAAGGCAGCCTTGGCTGTTCTTGTCACTTCTAATTAATTCTTTCTTTATCTTCTATGTTTGCCTTATCTTCATTGAGACTTGTTTATCATCTTTCTCATTATTGTCCATTCCTTCTTGGAGACTCTTCCAAAACCCATGGTTTCCCATTCAGCTGCCTTGGATGCTCTAAAGCCTACTTCACAGCTCTCCAATTCAGACATTGCTTCCATATATTCCGAGATGGGTCCACTGATTCCTACACCCCATGTCTTCCTCCCTTTCAGACTCCTTTTTCATTTTGCTATGGTAAATCTTCAAGTAATATGAAAAGAGTGCCATTATTTGTCTTTATATGGCTGGAAAAAGTGCCACCCATAAGGCTGATGCTTGTCTTATGATTTTCATTTGACTGTAGATGAACTGTTTTTTCTCTCAGATACATTTGAAGACCTGCTCTTTGTTTTTAGGTGCTTTGAGATTGCACAAGGAAACAGAAATAGAGTACAAATTCAAGCACTCACGTCTCCTCTCAGAAGCCATCCATCCCATTTGGCTATAAAAGACCTTTTTAAGTTGAAGACCCGAGTCAGCTCTTCAAAGGTCTCTTCTATTGCTTCTTTAAGCATTTCTTCCTTTGTTTTTCTCTTTTTTCATTTGGAATTCCTATAACTCCAACAAATATTAGTCCTCTCTGCCCAGATTAATTCATTTTCTCATTTCTATCTCTGTTATTTTGCTGTGAATTTTTGAAATCATCTTTTTTTTCCTTTAGCTTTTATATTAATGTTATAGCAATCATAGTTTCAATAGCCAAGAAAGTTTGCAAATCTGAGGATACAAATTAGATTTATAAAGTTCTCTTCCATTTTCTGAATGACCTCTGATTTCTCCCTGGTCAGTGTATTCTCTTTTCTTTTTCTGTTGTGCTGTGTATTTTCTCAACGTTGTAGAGCCTGGGCTATCCATTCACAATTCAGAGTGAAGGAATGGGATTGCTTAATTTGCATGGAAGCCTATTTTGCCTGCAGGACTTTCTCTCCCCTGGGGTTCAAAGGGTGACTGAAATAGAATTCCCCACTTAGGAATGGGAGTGCCCACTGAACAGGTCTGCTTTGCCATGTGCAGATTGCAGCAGGTCCTTCACATTCCTCTCCAGACATCATTCCAGTTTCTCCTGGAGGTAAAGCTCAGGAATACAGTTGCTTATTCTGCTCCAGCTTACTGCAGTGGTAAGCTGGAAGGGGTAGGGATGAGTGGTCCTGCCTTGTCAACCATCCTTCCAGTTATCACCATGTCTTCTGCCCACCACCCTCATTCTTTGTATCTTGGGACATTTGACCCCTCCTTCGCAGCAATCTCCGCAGAGCACAATTTGGGATTCTCCCTCCTCTCCATGGTGTCAGTTGGACCATCAGTTCTTCCAGAAACCTACGTATTTTAATGCTAGCCTGCCTCTTCTCCCTGAAATAGGTTTTTCTTTTCCAAATTCTTCTGCTGTTATTTAATAATATTGGAGGAGAGAGGGAAGGTGGGAAACATGTGCTCAAACTGCAACCTGGAACTAAAAGTCCTTCCGTTTTCTAACAATGGAACAGAACAAAGTCTTCCTTTAATAGTTGAATTGCTCAAAAAATGTGTACTGTGCTCTATAGTCTTTCTCTAATTCTTGCCATAATAGAGAATTTATGGTAGGAATGACTTAAGAATTCGAGTCCTAAGTCTGATTTACCATATTTTATTAGTCAAATTTTTTCTATCCATGCTTTATATGATTCAGTGCAAAAATGAAAGCTGCATGAGAGTATAAAGGCAGTTACCGGGGGAGGGGGGAGGGGATAGGGAGATGCTGACCAAAAGATGCAGTTTCAGTTTGATCTAGTGACCTACTGTACAGCATGGAGAATATAATTAAAATGTGTACTATACTTGAAAATTGTTAAGAATAGATTTTAAGAGTTTTCATCACAAAAATGATAAATTACATGAGGTGATGGATATGTTAATCAGCTTGATTTGATCATTCTTCAATATGAACAGACATCAGAACATCACGTACATGCCGTTAGAGTACATCATCTGTTGTGAATCAATTAAAATTAAATGCATAAGTAATAAATAAAAATAAAATCAAAGTTTCTCCAATACACCCATCATTAAAGCATGTTTTTAAACATAACAGAGAGAGAGAGAGAGTGAAAAGAAAAAGACATTTGATAGGTACGAGTAACAAAGTTATTTATCTTGAGTCATAAAAACTTAGATTAATAATTTTTGAAGGGGAAAAAGCTGAACTCGGTCTGAAAATTCAAGAGGGAGGTTTGGTAACATCACAATTTCTGGCCACTTTAATACTGACAAAATCTACAAACCTTTTTTACCCTCTCTGAGATTTTGGGAAGCATGCCTGCTGACTTTTCAGAACAAGAACTATTTATTTGGCTTCCATCTATGGATGTAGGACCTGCTCTCAGTAATTATGGGCTAGAATCATAAAACCTAAAGTAGGTATCTGTGATAATACCTAATGCTTGGATTTGATATTGAGCCTTATCCTGTATGTTCACTTACATGAGCAATATTGAATCAACCGTCCCAGTTCTCACAAGCTCTAATTGCTTTCATTTTGAGTTTGGAAAAAGATTGATACACCAAGAGGTTAAATGATTTTTCCCAGGTTTGCTCATTGCTTTTAAATAGCACATAGGTCAAAGAATATACCTTCAAAAATTTTAAATATTTTGCATTAAATGGAAATATAAAAGCAACTTATCAAATTTATGGGATGGAAGAAGAGCAGTGCTTGCACATTGAATGCATATATTAGGAAGGAAGAAAGTTCTAAAACAACCGATCTAAGACGGAAGGAGAGAAATGAAATACCAAGCAGAAGAAAATAAATAATAGAAATCAGTGACATGAAAATAAGCAATCAACAAAATTAGAATCTAGTTCTTTTAAAAAAAAAAAAAAACTCTTCCAAGGCTAAGAAAAAAAAAAACAGAAAGGTTACAAATTACCAATACCAGAAATAAAATAAGAGCCATTATATAGATCCCATGAATATGAAAAGCATAATAAAAGAATGTTACAGACAATATTTTCAGCAAGTGATTATTCAACCCTGTTTTAGGTTGTGAATCAGAATTTCCTCTTTCTACATGGCCTGTGCCAAATTTTTTTAAGTGTGGGATCCACAGTTTAGCATCCTGTGGTCAGTGTGATCCCAACTATGCAGCCCAGAGAATGTTACCGGCCTTGTGTCGGCTCTACACCTCTAGCAGTGCGGAAACATCCAATGCTTTCATTCCCAAGGGTTTTGTTTTGCACACCACCTGCTAATCTATATGACCCTCATCCTGCAGTTCTGGAGTCTGCCGTTCTTGGGTCAGGTGGTATGTGTCTAGGTGGAAGATGTTTCTCCTTTGTTATATCTCACCATGCTAGATGCAGTCTATCATGTCAGTCTGGTAGGGTTTTTAAATTCCAATTATATCACCCATCTCACTTTCCCATTGGGCCTAAACAAATGCCACAAGCAACCTGTCCTCACTCCATTTTACCAATTTTTTTTAAAAAAAAATTTTTATTAGTACGTGTTTGCCATAAATAATGATCACATTCATCATGGGGAATTTGTACCTGTGTGTAATACATCTTAATTCTTTCTTCCCATTCCCTGCCCCACCCCTCAACTCTTTTTCTCCTCCCCACTTAC